>JAQFXU010000112.1:0-90805 GCA_034693705.1 Spatulosminthurus flaviceps | reverse complement strand
CTTTGATTTTTGTAGATGATCAATAATTTCACCGTCCATATCTATGATTGGCAAGTACACGGCCGGCAGAATTTTTCTCATCCTCAATAAGCTATTCCCATCCGCATTTGCGGATGGCTTAATTTCTAGTTTCAAATTATATTTAATTCTGACCTAATCATCTCGGGCACTTGGAATGTACATAGGCAGGGGTTGGTTTGTGTGCACTTCTTCCCAGTAGCAATCTGATTGTGAGTTTGGTAATTAAAGAGGTGAGCTGTGGTATAAATAGTTTTTACTACATATTGAGAGCATTACTTGTGCAAGTACTTACTTGTATACTCAGTGTTTATTTTATATGTTATTCTTTTACATCTCTTCTGCCGGCGTAATGCACACTACGAGCTTTAAAAGCAGGAACTCACGGTCACGAAGTGATGACATATGTTTGTATACGTTGAGAAAGCAATTTTGATGTATATGCACATAGATTTAAACAAGCATTAAGTTGGGTTAGGTAAAAATTAAGGACGAAGGGAACCACTGTTTTTGTGTTTCACCCCTCAGTTCGGTAATAGTAAAAACACTTAAGTTATATACTTCGACCTACACCTAAGCATAGAGAATGCATTAAAGAAGAAATAATAATTGCAAGCAGAGCTTTTTAGGCTTACATATAGTAACCCATACAACAGTCAAGAAGAGTCTGTTGTTTTATGAGTTCCTACATAGGATGTGCCTTAACACAATCATAATTTTTTTTACGTTTAAATTTGATACATTCATGAGTGAGACATTTTTTTGTGAGTAATCTTCTAGTTTGCACTACTCATCATTTTTTGCAACAGCAAGTAAAAAGTAGGCTGTAGCGTTATTTTTCCTAAAACCTAATAGCAGGGGCTGATGAGAAGTGAAGGATTGAACTGCTGCCTATAATTCCTGTGAGTTCTAGTTCTATCGTCTTTCGGTCAACAACGCAGGCTTAGTAGAGAAGAAATGCCCTTTTGTTCGTTAACTGAACTCTGAAGGTAGTTAAATAAGCTGTTAGCAATTATTGCTTGTCGAGAGGAATTCTAATTTTTTAACCGAAAACTCAAAAACCAGGATAAATAAGTATGCACGTCACATTTTTATGGGGACGAATGAACTGTAACAAAGTCATCACCAGATACATTTTATAATTTACATTCAAGTTTCATTTCATCCTTAATTCCTGACTATCACTATAACTATTAAGGAACTCCGAATACTAATTACTAAATCTGGTTTTTCATTGCTTAAATGGAAAGCAAGAATTAGGGTGCGGTTTGTAGAAAAAATCAAAGTTGAAGTAGTAATTATGGCAATTAGATGCTTCAAATCTTCATTCAAGTCTGTTCCTCAGACTTAATTTTTTGAACTGAATTATATATTTAATCATATAACTGAGTTTATTTTAATGACTGATCAAGCTGATAAGTAATAATTATTATTGAGTTTATGAAACTTCCATGAGTATACCAATGACTCAGAAGAACTTCACAAAAAATGAATTTTATTTCGAAGCTTACTACGATGCAAAAACCGAAAAAAATATTTTCAGCATTTACAGTACAATCTCAATATACCGTACACGCTTATACTGGATTTTGTCCAGCCCAGGAAAAGGCTTCCATATAAGGACAATCTACAGTACCCTATTTAGCCAACAAATTTTTACGATTCTCGAACTGTCTATTTTAGTTCCTAAGGTACCTTATATTGCACAAATGTTTTTATAAAATTGCGTCACCTTGGATTAAATTAAAATTATTTTAACATTTGCCGGATTTTTCAAAATGAAAGTACTTAACATAGTTAAGAAAACTCTTGAATAACTAGAAGAGTTTTCTCTAGCACAACAAGACTGCGTGGTGATCATAGTGAAATGTTTTATACCTTCACTTTGAACAAGGGATTATTAACCATTTTTGCTTGGAGTTCGGGAGACAATACTCGGGGATACATGTTCAGGCAGGAGTTAAAAGTAGTTCTAAATTTTAGGCATAAAAAATATTGTCTCTATCATCTGTCAATTGTCAATCCACAAAATCGTCAGGTATAAATTATTCTGACTTCTGAACAAGAAATTGCGACATGTTTTCATGGTCCCCTAAGGTTCCGTTATATAGAGAATATACGCTATATTACAATGCCTGAGACAACTCTCATGCATTGATACTAAAGCAAATTATTATGTAAAGGGATCCACTGAAAATAAGCTTCAAGAATTTTTGGAAGAGATGATCGCACGACTAAATTTTCAAGTCGTGTGGAACTGCGGGACATAAAACATAACTCAGCACTATAATTGTATGTGTCATAAATATTCCCTCCCATCACGTCTGAAAATTTATGCTGCCTAATAAACTAGAAAAATTAGAATAAACTCAGCATGAAATTTCTTCACTGGGCTATTAGCTCACCTTGTTTACTATAGATATAGATATCAGGCGTTATTTCCTGTACGTATCCTTCAACTTTCAACGAACATATTCTTGAAGGACGAGGTGTCAGTAGATCTAGAGCGTGCGAGGGGTAATGAATATAGTCGGTTTCCACTTTATTTTGGTTGACCAGCTTGAATAATATGACAAGGGACGATACTACCTTTCCTACTTTGAAGAAACCGTTTAAAGTAATTTGCATTAAAAAGCAGCATCTCTTCAATGCCTTCACACTTATCATGCTCTCGCATATTTACAATCATTGCACAGAGACACTGTAATTACAATCCTACCTACAGTGTAATACATCTGCATGAAAGGGTTAGCTTAAAAAACTTATTTCCTCGGAACTACGTATTACAACGCAGGTTCTACAACAAGGGCCGAAGGAGGTGAGAAATGTGGAAAAATCGCACCTGAGCCAGCGCGCAGCGGTTAGTAAAATTACCTGCTCAAGGGAAAAATTGGTGAAAAAATTTTAAAGCTTACTTTGTAGGAATGCGAATGTAGGAAAACAGCAAGGAAAGATGCAAAATTTCACGAAGACGAACTTCAAAAATATAGATATTCTTTCTTTATATAAAGTTGGTCTTTTTCTCAGCTAAATTCTGGTACATAGTAACTTGTTGTATCTGCAGCAAATATTGTGCCTTACAACTAGTTAACTAGCATTGTATTTATTCTACATGGTACTTCTTAGTAGTCACGATCACGATCAGAATCAGAATTTTGTAATGTAGATAGCAGTTAGATAGCTGTATGGGTAGACACTTCATTTTGCTTTCGAACAGGTACTCAAACATAGAGCTGCGAGGGTGGGGTAAAAAGGTGCAGAATTTTTTTTTGTTCTTCAGTGTTGACGCGAGCAACGCCAAGTACTAAAAGTACTTACTTACTTGGTATATACTTGATTACTTACCGGAGTTTTGTTGGAGTTTCATATTCTCTTGCATGTATAGCAATACGTAAAAAAATCTACAAACAACCACAGTGGAAAAAGCTGGGGGGAAATCCTCCTGTTTTCTTTACATATAGGTATGTAAGCAACAATGTATAGCTCTCACATTTATATAAACACCTGCTGTTGTAGTAATAAGCCCGATTCAATTCATAAGGTATTTCGCGCACATATAGTTAGTCACATCTTGCACGTAGTCATTGTATATCACTCTCACTGCCTCCACTATAATGTAAGTCTGTATAGGAACGCGTACTGTGGCTGAGCAAAATTCAGGCGCTGCCTATGGCCTATATACTTACTCAAAAAGTTTAAAAAGTAACAGCTCACATTCTATTAAAAGTGGAAAATACACTGTGGCTATCTTCCCAAATAATCAACATCTGCCTTGATAACCAGTGTGCATATAGTTTACATTGAATACTGCCAAAAGCATCATTTGTGTACAAAGTGATGGATTCCTAAGCCATAATTAACGCGGATGCATCATGCAAATTAAAACAATCTGATTTCCTCCCAACTCACAAGCTACATATATACTCTAACTCTAGTTATTTCACTAAACGCAATAATAAAAGACATAAAAAGTGCAATTATGCGAGAATGTGTTTTCCCACTTGAGAATTCGCACACTTCAAACTATGTGGACGTGAACCATCCGATGGAAGTTCGCGGGGCATTTTTACTGTGACAATACAAACTAAAGCCCAAAGACAGCAATAACCACTTGTGAAGACGAAGACACCTTGACGGGATCAATTTCAATTTTGTCTCCGTCCTACCCTCCGTTACGCGATTAGTATAAGTGTAACTTTATACCCTTGAGTGTTGTCAGTCTTAGCAAGTGTAATTAGAACCTCTTGCGTGAGCTTCTCACCTTACCCTATAGCTTCTATTTTTGCAACACTTGTGTTTATTTTGTAACTGCCGGTTGATGAATTATTATCTCCACTTTACACAGCAGACTCTGTGTACTTACTCAAATAAAAACATCGTCAAATGTGCGTGCGTCAATGTTTACCCCAAATTTTTGTTGATCCACAAAAACGGTCCACCAAACCTCGTAAGAAATCCGAAAATGGTTAACATATGCATTTCGTAACCTTAACCCCAATTGTTTAATTTTAAATGTTGGTAAATTAGTTACGGGTAACAACCAATCTATTATAAGTATTTAAGTGCTACTGCGGTGAACACATGTACTCATTGCCATCACTGTAATTAATTTTAATTTTAATTCCCAGCAAAAGTACACTCTAATAACAATACAAAATAAGCCATAAATTGTCAATGCTTCAACATTTTTGACATATTTTAACATACCATCAGTCCTCCAAAATATCCAACTCCTAGTTATTGATTATATGACGAGACGAATATTTTCCTTTGCTTAAAATATTCAATATGCAGAAGGAAAAATAAGAATTACATGTGTTTTAATGTGTATATGACAGGCTAACTGTGACAGCACATGTTGACTTCTCACCAACATATTAAATCTGCATAAGGTTTACACACTTTATCATCTTTATTTTCTGGCCCCACGCACTCGCGAGCCTTATTTATTCGAATATGCCATGCAAGGCCAAAATCCCTTTTGGTTTTCCAAATTCATGCCTCAGCTCTATTTCCTCAATAAATTGTAAGTCTATCAAAAAATTAATTACTCGCCCAGCTTTACCTGCTTAAAAAGAGCTTTCCTTCTTGCCATATAGCCTTGCATTATTTTAGGAAGTTCTAATAAAGCATGAGTTTTCCCCGGACCCAGTGAGTTTGCGAGCAAAGCTGTGTTTAGAGCTCAATGACTAAAATTTGACTTTAAATAAATATACGAATGTGTATTACAACAGAACAGTTGCCCACTGGTCTGATTTTGATTAGGAGCTTTCAGGGTTTCATGTTCATGAATTCCAAACAAAGGTAGTAAATACTCGACGTGACTGACTGAATCATGAAAGAAGACTAGGTTTTAACTAGTAGAACATCTCTCCCAAAAACTCATGCTTACAGTGAGGATGTGAGGAAAGTAGTGCCTCTGAAATTAGCAAGCAATAAAAGTCCGCGTAAGAACTACAGTAATGTTTGTCTTTCTAATTTTTCCACTACAGGATGGGACCGCATGATCAAAATAGAAGTTAATCAGACGAAGACACAGTATAAATACCACATATCAGGAATAAACAAGCAAAGAGAGGAAGAGGAGTAAAGTAATGTGACCTCATTTCAAACCTCTGCGATATTCTTTGCAAATGGCTTCATAACACGTACGGCACGGGAAAAAAGTTGTTAAAAATTCTAATCCCATTTCTGTTGAGATCCAAACTTCTATGAGCTTTAGAACTACTACCTCATTCACGGTGACCAGTACTCTTTCGCGGGACATGTGATCCTGTCAACCGTTAAAGAACTAGTTATATGTCCGTTGACTCCAATGGTACCTCCCTATTGACTTATGTGCTGCTAAGTGTACAACCCCGAGAGTGCATGGAGCCGGTATACTAAATGGCCAGATAAAAAGTTAAAGATATTCCGTGCATCCACCGTCTTTATCGCCTATGGTCGTGCAACATTCAAGTGACGTTGGTCCAATTGAAGGGAAAATCTATTCAGGCAAATAAGTATTGCAATTTAAGTGTACTATTAGTTTTAGGGGATATAAATATTGGAGGCAGTTTGCTGCTCGCTGCTCTCGGTATACATGAACAGAATTTGGACACAGTGCTACTGACTGACTGCTAGCTGAGGGCTGAATACATACTTGGATTAATAGTACCTCTTGTCATTCTTCATTGGGAAAACATGCGAGGCAGTATGTTAAGTTGACGAGTCGACGAATGCCGTCTGCCTGTGTTTCCAGTGATCCAGTATTGGATTTGATTTTTCCTAAGTATTTTTACTTCTCTCTGTGTAGTGTTTTATCACACTGCACGGCTATGGTAAGTAAAAGCACAACTAACGTACATTTCAAGTTTCCACTATACAGTCAACCTATATGCTATGTACAATAAATAGTGCTGTTAAATTAGTGCTGTAGGTGCTACAAGTCAAAAATGCACCCGAACTAAAAGTCCTTTAAAATATCACTCCATAGAGTGAGAACAGTATCATACGTGAAAAGAAATCGACAACAGTGGTCTGAACTACAGTGCGTGTATTTACACCACATTACCTATATATATATAATTGTTGGCAAATGATACGTGAAGGTTACAAAGTAAATTAAAGATTCACCGCGAAACTACAGTTCAGAACGCTACTGAGCTTATTATTATATAATAATTTTTTGACGAACTTCTGACATAGTGTGAAAGCATGTCTGAGATTAATACCCGATTATTGCGTTCCAATTGCCGTAAACATGGTACTGGTAGCTGCTCTTGCCACCTGGAACTGCCGGTAACACCTAGAAGGTTGGTGAATTATTCCTGAGAATACTTAATGGATTTTTTAAAAGCAAATTCTAAAGTATAGAGTAACCTGGGGCAAAATTTGCCTACACGGGGCAAAATTTGCCACAAAATTTGGCTAATGGAGTGAAAACAGCCACGTGATTGGCCCAAATGTTTTACCCGTGGCAATTTTTGCCCCACTGGCCATTTTTGCCCCAGGTTACTACTCTATGTGAAAATAGTACGCTTGATAACTGAGAGTCGAAAGTGAGAGTACAATGTCAATTTTTGTGGTTTGTTTGTTCCCGCAGGTCCAGATCTGTGTCGAAAACGCCCAGTAGGGCGAGCAGTATAGCACCTGAGTTGACTTTCCATCCGTCGGAGAATATCAGCCCTGTGAGTGAGAACGGTTGTTTAATTAGTTCCTACGTGAGAGGTAATAATACCTCGAGTGAGAAACTATACCATGCGGGAAGTCAGTACGAGGATAGTCAACAAATCCGTCGTAATTACATTAATGACGAGATCTCGTCAAGATCCAGATATGAGGAAGATAACATTAGTTCCCGGAGTTTAAGATTTGATGAAGATGATCGACTTTCTCAACATTCTCAAGTAAAGAATAGATTTAATGGCCGGAGTTCTGAGAGAGGATCATCGCAAGGTTCTGTTCGGGATTACAATGGAAGAACGGGGCGAATGGTTCAGACGTATTCTATTGAAGAGGAGAGTTTTGAAGAAACTGGCAATGACAAGAATTCTTATGACTCGTCTGCCACAATGCGATTGGATGATCACAATGGGTTAGTGGTTGGATTAGAATGTTGAAGTTAATTAATATTTTAACGATTTTATCGAATAGAAAATAAAATACTTTAGTTATTCGCCAGCTTACATTAAAACAATAGCTTTTCTCCTTCATTTTTCTAAAGTAAGTTTTCAACCATTCTTTGAGGAAGAAATTACTATAGCGTATAGGTATTTGAGTGATGAAATTACCGGAAGTTAACATCCGTTCCGTTGCGAGGGTTTTACTTTTCACTTTTAGTATGTACGAATACGAAAGTACAGCAGAGTTGTATTATTAGCCTGGAAGGGAAAGAGGGTAATAAGTATTAGGTATTAGGAATGATGAAACGTACGGGTGTATAGCGAAGGGAATCACATGGAACTGTTTATCAATAACGCGCTCTTTTCTTGCTTGTCGGACATAAGTTTGAATTTATTTGAGATCTCGGATTCGGAAATCAGGATCAGGATCAGGGCCAAGGCTGTTTGTTAAAAGTAGTACATTTGTATAAAGAACCCCGAGGTTTCGTTGTTAGTTTGTTTGAGGTTTAAGGTTTATAGCATAGAAAAGCTCTACATATAAATTCTATATAAATTATTATTTAGAAGTTGTTAGTGAAATGTGTTGGAATATAATATTGTAAAGCTGTCCTTTTGTAAAATATTGAGTGCTGCTGCTGCTGGAGATTAAGATTTTATATGGAACTGTTGGATTGATTATTACCAGATCCATGGCCTTCTCATTAAATTCCTCCTTTGGCAGCACAATTGGTCATGAGACCAGCAGAGTTAGTACGTCAAGTACCAAAGTGACAATGAACACAACAACAACGAAGACAGCTATGAAGACCATGTCGAATGGGTACCATGTAGCAGATGAGAGTCAAAGATTAATTACCATATTGAGAAGCCCAAGTGTTGAAAGTAGCGGAGTTTACGGTGGCTACAACAATAACATTGTTAGCAGGATTAAACAGTCTTGCAGTAATTACCAAATCACTTCGGGAACATCCTCTGTCCTGACATACATTCAAAATGCGTTGTTGTACGTCCCAAAATTAATATATTGGAGTCTTGTGAATCTTTTTGTTTGCGAGAAATGGCTCCTGCATCAAAGTGTGTCAACTTCTTCCTCTTATTCTACCCTTCTAAAACGCCTACTTCTACTGGGCCTTCTGTTTTTTTTGAGTAAGTTTTAGATATTTAGCGTCTTGTTTACGGAATAATTAATTAATAATAAAATTAGTTTTCCATTATCGAATACCACGATTCAGACTGAAATTGTGTCTTTGATAGTGTGTTCTTTTTCGTGGATATAGGTGGGTTTTTGTATAGCTGTTCAGGAACAATCGCAAGTTTCTTTGATCGATCAACCAAAATGCCAGTTATTGCTAGTTATAATTCGGATGATTCGTATCCTGCTCCACCTGGAATGCTAGCAGTTCCACCGAAGTGCTGTGAAGTACCTACTTCCAATATCGAAGTCGATAAATTATTAAAACGGATGGCAGAGCTTGAGAAGTCGCAGCAGCACTACCAGCGCTTGGCGGAGGAAAATTATAGCAAGAATTTAAAATCCGTTGCCGAAAATCTGGAGCTCAAATTACAGCAAGAAATAACGAAAATAGAGCCAGGAAAAGTAGTTGTTCAGAAAGAAACTATTATTCAAAAGGTGAACGACCCAACACCGCCTCCTGAAGTACCTACTGCGAACGTTGAAATCGATAAATTATTAGAGCGGATAGCAATGCTTGAGAAGTCCCAGCAGCATTACCAACGGCTTGCGGAAGAAAATTACCATAAGCATTTGAAATCCATTGTCGAAAATATGGAGCTAAAATTGCAACAAGACATACAGAAAATAGAGCCGGGAAAGGTAATTGTTGAGAAAGAAACCATCGTCCAAAGGGTTACAGAGCCGGCGCAGCCACTGGATATGGACGAAATAAGTAGTTCATTGATGCCTTTGCTTCTGCCTTTAATTATGGATAAAGTGAGGGGTGACGTAAAATCCGAAACACAATGCCCCGAAAAGATTGATCCAGAATCTAGTACAGCTGCCGCTTCTGGGTATTTTGCCGGAATGGATTTGAGTGACATCGAAAAAATGATCCGGGCTGCTATCGCTAAGTATGATGCAGATAAGACAGGCCTGCCTGACTTGGCTTTAGAACCAGCTGGAGGTAGTATCCTCAGCACCAGGTGTACCAAGAGCTCACAAAGCAAAAACAGTGTTCTCACATTCTGGGGATGGCGAGTATGGTCATTCAGTAACTCTCCGAGATCAATTATTCAGGTAACGGGCATGGTCAGTGCCTTAATGTTCTCTTTTTTCTGAATGCGTGTAATGCACAACGTTTTATGTTCTGCTGGAAATTGTAGTGGTAATAAATGTTTAATGCCAATTGCTAACTTATTACCAGCCAGAAAGTATATCCTGTTTATATTCTTCTAGCCTGGAGTAGTGCCGGGAGAATGTTGGGTGGTAGAAGGAGCAACTGCCGAGGTAGTAATCCAGTTAATTTCACCCGCTATTATTACTGGATTCACTCTAGAGCATATTCCCAAGTCAATCTCCCCTTATGGCAAAATTGATACTGCGCCAAGGAAGTTTCAAGTAATGGTAAGTTATAACGCTCAGCGTTATCATTCTCATCGTACTAAGCGAAATGAAAAAGTTATTCGTTTCAATTATCGCCTATCATCGTAATTCTCCTTGTTTGTGCAGGGCTTAATGAGTGAGAACGATATGGATACGATTTGGGATTACGGAACTTTCGAGTATCTAGACAACAACGAACCGATTCAGTATTTTGCAGTTCAGGTAATATCTCGGAGTTATTAACTTTAGGAAGTAAAATAACTCATTCCCCATGTTTTTCCATGTATCTATGATTTTTACAGAACAAAAGTGACATTGCATATCCAATTGTTGAGCTAAGGGTCTTGTCGAACCATGGAAGTGTCAAGTCAACTTGCATCTACAGATTTCGTGTTCACGGAGGGAGAATAGACTTCAAACACTGAACCTCATCTGCTCGGCTCTACTTGTACCAAATACTAGGAGTGATGCATTATTGATGTTACACACCGTCACCAAATAGTCATTTCAAATGTACAAAGAGAGTGGTTTATGTTACTTAATTTAACTTCCTAAGTTAAACCTAGTATGTGAGAACTTAGGTCGCCCCATATAATTACTTCGCAGAAATGCAAGCTATAAACTAGATATTTTTGTGTAGCTCACTTTTCCTATATTTTCTAAGGCTATGCAGCTATTTATTTTTACACGCGGCTTACAAGTATTTAAAGGTCGGATGTTTTTATACTAGTATTCGTACAATTTTTGCAACCACCTGCACCTTCTAGGCTGAGCTGATTATTTGTATTTTCAAGCTTAATTGTTGAACTGACAGAAATGATGTGCATAATTTAATTGACAATTGACTACGGACAAGTAAATAACAACCCGTGTGATGACAGCCTGATAGCCATGCTCCGAAGCACCAGATTTTCATGAGATTTTTGAAATGCTCTTTTTTGAAATATTTTCAGTTTACCAGTCTACTTGATTTTAAGTAATTTACGAACTTTTACCACATAAATTTACTTTAATGACTAAGAGTGCATTAGAAACATATTCCTTCAGAAGTTAATTTTTGCTATGTTTGTGTGAATAATAGTTTTGAGTTTGTTTTTGAGTGAATATGAATATACATATAAAATGACTGATCCTATTCGTTTTTTCAACTCCTCAAATACTAGTTAGGTGTATTTAGATACAAAGTTGCCTCAAAGTCACATTTTAATAAAAGTATTTACATAATAATAATTGTTATTATTATTATTTCCATATTTGTAATTTGTAATGAACAATAACCCGCAATTTTGATGTCATATTAAAGCTAAAAATGAATAAAACAAAATACGTTTTAATGGCAAACCTACACCTTTGTTTGATAATAAAAGCAACGCCAATCCAAGTCCGATCCATCATCCATTCCATAAAACGTGAAATAATTTGTGTGCAATTTTACGAGCGAATGGCATTCTTAAACTTAAATCGTCAGACGGCAAATTACTCTATTGTCAATGATTTACTGCCAATTACTACATTAATATGCCAACCTGCTGCTCAAGCTAACTCGATCAGATCAGAATTCAGATCAACTAGTGTTTCGAACACTTCCTTATTCAACTCTTGAAATCTCCCTTTGCTTCCGACACCTGTAAAATTCCAACGGTGACAGAAAAGGGAGAAAGATGAGACGCAAATGTTTTTTGTAGCGTATATATAGTACTTAGTATCTTATCTTATATACCACTTACCGATCCTTGCTATCAGAATGCTCCATCTTTATATGACCCCTATAAAGCTTGGAGCAAACTGTATAAGCATGTGCATAACAACCAGTACAAAGGAAACGATTTTCCCAAAACGATAAAGTTGTATAATCTCATCAATCGACGTTTTTAATGAAAATAAAATAATGCATCATTTTTTCTGAAATGTATATATATATATACGCTTGCGTCTCATTGCTACTCAGTAAGGACATCCAGTACTAATTATTGCTTAAGACTTCATGCCATAATCAGATGAATAAAACATCGTTGAAAAAACAGGTAAACATTCGTTTAAAAATCCACTATTTATACTGGGTGGAATAATAAGTTACGGGGAAGCGCTGCTGCGAAAATACCAACATTTATAGGTATGTTGGTACCTTTACCTTTATTACCTGTAGGTGGATTCGTTTAATACATCCTGGTGCAGAATATGCGCGCGTGGACATGTATAGTTCTAAAAAACAGTGCTCAACATGATTTAACCAGCACAGCACAAAAAGTGCCGATTATGTCCCAACTCACACTAACACTTTCCTGTTTCAAAATATCGTGGTATACAAAATCCTACGTCAAAATTTAATTTGGTTTTTTACAGCTTGGAATTGAAAATTCCAGGGTAGTGGCAACTTTTACACCAAAGTAGGATGAAGCCCACACATGACAACCTGTTTTAATTGGGAGTAATGAATTTCTCCGGCGGCAAGAAAAATAATCTGTTACAAAAAAATTCACTTTATAGATCTTTATACTCGTGGCTATTCCGCTCAAATTAATAATTTTATTGTACGTTTTTTAAGACCCTTGGATCATAAAATAATGCTGACGCAAGATCTGGAAAGATCAAAGATCGCTTTGTTTCAGTGATGTTGTTGCCATGACATACGAACTTTTATGTACATCCTGATTAATTTTCACTCAGAGGAAACAGGCTTCTAATTTATTTACATACATTAATTTGTTCAGCTTTAAGAGCATCTTATGCCTTCAATTGTCTGCCTTGAATTATTTCTCATAAGGTTAAAAATTCATAAGTACATGCATCGAAGTTTCAAATCGTCTTAGGTGTAGTTCTGATCTACTTCCAATTTGTAAATTTCCGTTTAAAATTATTCGCTGCATCTTGAATCTGTTCCGTTCTCCCATCGAATTTTGAAATGAAAGTTAATTAAGCAAGTAATAATAAATTTTTGTCTTCAACCTTCAGTATCAGGCAAATATTTCAGGTAGGTGAGACAGCATTCGAACTTATTAGCGACAAACCAGCCCGTGGATTCAGACCGTCATCAACACTGCTACTGAATGAAATGAATGTTCACATGAAATGGCAGGAGGAATCCTATAGCCTCCTATGTCGATTAAGGTCACCTCACTTGAATCGCTAGGACTAGTACGTGCACAAACATTTCCTAATTTTTCTTATAGGCTACGCAAACCTTTTTGTGAGAAGTACTGCATTGGAAAGCATTAAATGTGTAGTGAAACATATTATACAGCACTTTAAATATAGTAGAAAGCTCTGACTGCTAATACATACATATAAAATCTCATGTGAACATTTTAGAACATTTGAAGCTCTGGTGCTATCCTTTTTCCTTATACACACCACTTCGCTTTTAAATTCAGTTTACACATTTACGTACTCAAGCAAAGGAGTAAACTTTTTGGCTAAAGTTTGTGCTTTTAATGCTGTGAATTGCTGAGCCACATGATCTATCTTCGCAAGTCAAAATTGCACTGCAGTTTATCCTGAGTTCTTCGTGTGGGATAGTTGAATCACCCCCCCAAAATTCTGAAACTTATTTTGGATTGAAAGAGGACCGAAAATAAAATAACGGAAAAAATCAAATCAACTGGAGGAATTTCAATTGTGTTTGAGTGTGTGACGTTAAAAATCTATGTAGGAAAAATTCAAGTAGTGGCAGTCAACCGAATCGGTTTGTACATATTTTTACCTCTATAGTTTTAAAAAAATACAAAATATTTCAATTTTACCTTCATTTCTATGCTTGCAAAAATATCTACACGTACGGACTAAAGTATATAGTAGAAGGTTCTGTTCAAATTCCATAGGTGAACCCTTTTGCGCTATAGAGTGAAATAAAAATAATTCCAAAGTGACATTCTGCTTTGGGATTGCATGGGACGATCACATTAAGATGACTTAAAGAATATGTACGGAGAAGTACATAAACCTCTTACGTTTCAGTCTCACGTGTTTTTTCTACACTTTTATCCTATATTAATAATAATTATGGTGAAGTGGTGATGTAGGATCTTGGTTGTGTGAAAGTATTCCTTTCATTCAGGTCTATCGTGTAGTGTGAAACCAATTAGATTTTACATTCATTGATGATATTTTGAAGGCCTCTTCTCCACTTGTCCATGGAATTAAATTGGCTGAAGATGAAGAAGTCACAAGAAGGAGTAGAGAGACAGGCAGTAGTGAATATACCTTTGTATTTTGATACAATTGAGTAGGGCTAATAATTGACTTTCACTTGAGAGAGAGAGAGAGAGAGAAGGGAGTGAGATACGCCGCTCGTTATACGTTTTGTAATTGTGACAAGGTTTCCATAGTTTCAACACTCGAACTTCAATATGATTAAATAGATTGCTGCGTAGATTCGCATCTTAAAATTTCCTTGGACGTGGGAGATGTTGGATTCTCTTCTAATGTACATTCTTTCGAAGTTTCGAAGAGCTAAGGAAGTTGGTTTGGATTAAGCAGTTTTTTGTCATGGGGGAATAATCGAATAATGCGGTATTGTGGAGCGGATATATTTCCAATCGGTTCACATAATTTACTTGTGTATAGTTTGTAAGTTGGAATGTGGGCAAAAAAGGGATTGTTTTTGCAATATCTTGATTTGGGAGTTATATGCTAATCGCCTTATCTTGCTCGAGCAGCTTGTTTGCAGACGGTGTTGCACCTTCAATTGTCTATTAGTATTTTGTCAGAGCGAGAGCATTGGTTTCAACATTATTTATTTGGTTGGACAAGAGTACAAAAGACGGGGCGCGTGTAATGGAGATTTGAGCTCTGCTGTACTTTTACTATGTGGGCATAGAGATTGATTGAATGTTAATTCTAAATATGCATGCATGTGTCTTTTCTTTTATAAATACTTTCGCGTCTGTCTGCGTGTATCATTGGAAATTGATTTTGTCGTTGTCGTTATCGTGAATCTCAATTAAGAAGAGATATTTGAGCTGTAAATGCTGCTCTTAGTTGTTTTATTTGCAAGAACGTATATTTAACTTAACAGAGACAGTTTTAGTAAATTGTGTGGTTGAAAACCTGCCTGCTGTTGCTGTGTTTGTTTGGTGAGGTAGTAAAAAGTGAAATCTTGGATTACTCGATCGTCAGGTCAAGAAGACATTTGATGAAGTTGTGAACGTCCAGGTATGAGGAGGTTTTAATTTTTTCTGGTTTATTTCCCCCCTACAGCTTTATAGTTACGAAAAGGGAAGGGAGTAGTAGATTATTGGAATTTCTGCTTTAGAGGTTTTTTGACGCTATTCCGAGTATACACGCTGCTTAAAATGTCTAGATTCATATTCGAGGAAATTAAACGTTTCTCTATAGAAGATTTCTCTTAATGTCAACTGGGGATCCTGTTTTTATGAGAATGGAAGAGTTCAGACTATCAAGATAGGAGGTGTTTTTGTATTTTAAATTGTAGTGGATATTTTATTTGAAATGTATTTTATTTCTAGATTGCCTCGAGGCGCTTGTTTTTGCCCGTGAATTTAAGTTGTTGTGGTTGTTGATCATGTTAAATTACCTTCGCACACAGCTGTCAGGAAGTTAATGTATATAATTGGTGCCGTCAGTACGTATTGAGTTTTTGAAGGGATGAGAAGCATGCAGCTCTGGTTACTTGATATTTACGCAGTCAACGAATTAAAAAGTTACAAGCAATGTGCGGTGTTAAAAATCTTTCATTTGTGCTGATATTCCCAGGGATACGCGGTAATATGAAACAAACTCTCATTGGATTATATTTCTGGGGAGAGTCTTGAAGAAACCAAGTAATTTTAACTTGCTTTAATTTTTAAGATAATTTGGGGCTTGAAGTTGGCACAGTTGTAGACAAGACGTAGACAAAATACTGGTCTTCGAAGCATGAAGCTATTTCTTCCCTTAATTGTGAATTTGTGATCTGATATGATACCTTTTTAAACTAGGTGAAAGTTGAGCTGAAGTAGAACGGGAAAAAAATAGCTGCTTAGTACATGAATATGTAAAGTATGTATATGAGTGAACCTTGCCCATTAAGTTTATAGGATTTTTTACGGTTGCATTGTGTTACAAGTTGATTGTTGGGGCTTGAGCATTTTATCCTTTCGGCTTTAAAATCCTATACAATCCTAGCAATATGCGCGTATAGCTCGCTCACATAACATCCTCTATAAGCTGGTCTCTGGTCTGAGCTTGCTGTAATAATGAAGTGTTCACTGTTTTCGTGTCGTCATCAGCTATATACTATATACATCATTCATTCGCTTTGTCAGTTGATTGAACTCAAGATTTTTTTGCCTTTTATTATTCTATGTGAACTTATTAGTTGAATTGAACGGTCGCTTGTGGTAGTGGTTCTCTTTTTCTCTCGTGTAGGTTTCTTCCTTAAATATAATATGCATAGTGATAGTGACGGCTGATTTGTGGAATGGTAAACATTGTTACGTTGTATCTTAATACGAATACATAACTTTATGGTTACATATTGCTACTAAAATATCTAACTGTTCCTTTTGGTCTATATATACTGTATACCACCCCAAAAGAAAGTTATTTTGAAAAGAATTCTTACCAATGAATTTATTATTTGTTGGTATAACTCGACTTGAAAGATTGAAATTAGGTAAAATTTTCCTTTCAAATTGCCACAGTAATAAACGTGACTATCAATTTTGAAGCTCCAGCGTTTATTCTTGTGGGGAGGTAAAGGTAAAAAACCATCATGTGAGTTGTTATTATAGCTTATAGCTCTACTTGTACTCACTTAAAAGATTGAATTAAAATTTTTAAATATTATTGATTTGGTGTGGTTGACCGTATGACCGATTTTAACGTATGCAATGTGTATATATTTTATAAGAATAAGAGATGGGTGGCCTCTCCTGGAGTTGTGATCTGATGCTCTTTAATACGATTTTAATAAATCATGTGTTTCCATTACCGTAAAGTTGTGCTGACAGTTTAATAATAGCTATTAGCTAACCTGAAGAATGGTCTAACTTTTATTGCCGACCGATTCCATTGGGTAAATTATTTCCCCAACGGAATAAATTGGCTGTCATTTGGGTTGGATATTTAAAAACAACGACAGAATATGCGACGTGCTCTTGGATTTGTTTTTTGTCGAATGCGAATATACTGTGTATTTAAGCATTGTATGGTTGATATTGGTATTTCCATGGCCGGTGTTAATACCGGTGATTAGTGGTAATTAGTCGTGAGCAGTATGAGCCAAGAATTTTTGTTTTTCCCACTCATCTAATGTTTTAGATTTGAGTGTTTCCCTTGACAGAGTGTTTAATTTGACAGCAGCACGACAGCACATGAAGTAACTATTCACTCACGAAGTAACTACAAGAACGATGAGGATGATAAAATTTATGAATTGGTCTCGCGTCATTTAAATGTAGTAATTAAAACCACAGACTTTTACCGAAGCGATCGCTTTCTTGTTTTCTATTCACATTGTTGTGAGAATTCTAGGGACTCGTTAATTTTTCCGTTAGTAGCAAATGAATGGGGCAGAATTGTAGTTATGTTAAATTAGAATTGCTTCTGTTTTTTCAGATTCTCGAATTTTCAGGAAAGTGAATTTCCTGGCGCGTATACGTATTCTTGATAATCAGAAGGAAGAGTTTTGAAGTCACCTGAGGACAGACATGCCTGTCAAGGTTGACATTTCACCCCCTCCACCTGCCAATTCCAAGCAACCAGGAGTCACCCCCTCCTTGCTTTATAATGGCTCGAGATTCCAGGGCCACCAAAAATCTAAAGGAAATTGTTATGATGTCGAAGTAGTACTTCAGGTAGGACTGATATAATAATAAAGTAATTTATGGTTTATGAATAATGACATTTTGAAAGATTCGTCACTATTTTTGTATTTTTTACAGTACGTCGACGAAGATAATGGATATTTATGTGGATACTTGAAAATCAAAGGTTTAACAGATGAGTATCCTACATTGACTACATTCTTTGATGGTGAAATTATTAGTAGAAAAAATCCGTTCCTCACTAGAAAATGGGATGCTGATGAAGAGGTTGACAAAAAGCATTGGAGTAAATTTACAGCGTTTCATCAATACTCCAAGACTTTCAACTCCGATAATTATGATTATGATGCCCTGAAGAAAACTGACTTTGTTTTCATGCGATGGAAAGAACATTTCCTGGTTCCGGACCATACAATTAAAGACATTTCTGGAGCTTCCTTTGCTGGATTTTATTATATATGCTTTACCAAGTCCGATGCCTCAATAGAAGGTTACTATTACCATCGAAGTTCTGAATGGTAAGGTCACCTGAAAGTATTAAAATTAAGTTAAGTTTGGCAAGTGAAGTAAGTGCTTTCTGACATGGAATGGTATTTGTATTCTGTAGGTTCCAGTCTTTGAACTTGACGCATATACCTGAGAAGAGCATCCAAATTTATGAATTTAGATAAAGTTGATGATCTTAACAGTAACAAAATAAATTACGCTACCTTTGAATTCATATCCAAGCAGAGTAATAACTCAACAATCTTAAATATTTTCCAAATCAACGCGGGAACAGAGAATGATTACACAGGTAACAGTGTCCCTCAAATTGCCTGGTCCCTCGTTCTATAAATAACAACCAAAAACAGTGAAAATCCCTCTCCATTTTGTACTTGTGTCTGTTTCCTTCCTGACAAAGCACCGTTGCAATAATATTTATGAATTGAAAACGAAGAACATTCTACTTGTGATGAAGGACTGCATTTTTGATTGGTTTACGGAAAAACGGTGTAACTGCCTTGCCATTTCTTCCTTTCACTTTTAATCTACAGCTTCGTATTGTAGTTAAAATTTTACACTGAAAAGAAGCCAAAAACAGTCAGTTTTCAATAAGTATATGTGTGAAAAGGTATGAATGTTGTGAAATTTGATCGAATATACTCGGTGCTGCAATTATTTTTAAGTTTAAATAATGATATACCATTTTTAATCTTCTTGACTGTAGCTCATCACCCTGTGTTATTTGATTTCTGTTTTAACTTACTCCTGTCCAGTCTTATTTATTGGTTACCCTTTTGACTATGTATTATTGGTTTAGTTTTTCATACTTATACGAGGTCGAGAAAAATAATAAGTCAGAAATGCAATTTGTAATAGTATTTAGTATAGATGTTATACTGTAATTTTATATTGTTGTCGAATACTAGCAACAAATACAAATGTTATTTAGTCATAATGAGAACTTTTTTCAAAAATTAGTGCTGTGTACTTACGCTGATAAATGTGCTACTGTATGCTAAAATACGGTGATCCTCTATGAAGGTAACCTTTGACCACCAACGCTTTGGCATAATTTTGATTACTGCTATTAAGAGCTCGTGCATAAGATAACAGCGTATGTAGCTGTTGACATGCACATGTTCCCTATAGGTGGCAATCTCGCGATATTTTTCTTGCTCTTAGGTTTTAAGCGTGCCTATGAAAATCGCTGACTTTGTGATTTGTTCTTTTAAAAAATGCCAAAAAATTCAAATTCTCTAAGTTGATACTGTACTGTACACATAAAAGTCGTACTATCAGGTACCACCTATTTCGGCAAGTAAGCCTGTATTACTTGTGCTCAATAGTATGTAAGTCTTTAAGAAAGTAGTCTCATTTCTTTCTTGAACATAAATGTGCGGATATAGTTAATTATTTATTTCTACGCTTAAATGGCAATGTGTCAATAATTATTTACTAATTTCCTACGAGCAACACTAATATCTCGGAATATAAATATTCAGTTCCTTGGGTTGGAAATTGGGATGCAAAGCCATTAGTTTTTTTAGGTCTTTTACAAATTATATATTTGCCAGGCCGCACAAAACAAAACATGTTTGAGGTTGGAGCTGTTTATTACTGACTGTATCTACTTTTTATAACAACTTATTTCTTTCCTTGAGATGGCTTTAATAAAAATCATTTTAGAATGTGCTTATATTGTATTTTTATTGACATCTACGTAAATATGTCATTGCTTTTGTAACCACTGTAACTCATTGACCTACGTGTATTCGTAATATGAAATATCAGTATAGCGTTTGAGTTAATTTTCAATCATTTACTTGATGTGTAATGCCTCTTTTTTCACAGTAAAAAGACAGGTTGTACGTACGCTGTTATTACCTGTTTGTATTAACGTAAATGTACTTTTGTCCCCAAATTACGGTGTGTTGGACGACATGGACCGAATCAACATTGGTGTACTTTTGATTTGATGACCACGTTAAGTGTAGTATGCACTACGTGGTTAACTAGTGAATTGAGTGGCTGACCATGTTTTAATATCTCTTACCTTTCCATTAAAATGTGAAATGCAGTTTAGTATGGAACCTCAGTAGTGTGAAGTCTCAGTTTTTTTATGTATCTGTAACTCAATCTTTAAGTGGGACCTTGCTATTGTGTACTTGTACCACACCGTATTTCCTCACTAATTAAATGAAAAACTGGGGCAAGCGTCGAGTTTAGATCGTAGAGTATTCTTGATTTTGATTGAATGTAAATTGAATGTGTCATAACTGATAGTTTGTGGATCTCTCGCCGTCGAAACTCGTCTTTGGTTTCAAGATTTTCATTCATAGGATAAGAAGAACTTCAAAGACTAAAGAAGCTAATATTTTAGATACTGATTTTAAATGCTAATAAAATACTTTAATAAACTAACGGGGTTTTCCGGAAGATGGTTTTTCAAGTACAAAGGTAGCATTAAGTATCAAGAATACAAAAGAAATTATTGTTACGTAATTTTCACTTATTACGAGTTTGGTGGATCGTGATTGGGGAAATACGGTCTCTGTGGTAATTTGTTGCTAACTCAATATCAACACGTATGTACAGTATATATATGTAGTAACCATTGCGTTCATACTGTTGTCTCTCTAGACATATTCTAGGAATTTGATAACAGCTTTCTATTTGTCAAGTCTATATTCATAAGATTTCAGAAATTGAAAGTTAAATTTTTTCGTAATATGAATTTACTAATCTACCGAAGAAATTGGCTTTCGTCCATTCTTGATAAGTATAGGAATTGTAATGAACAGTATTGCAAACCTGTCTTTATCTTGCACACATAATATAATACAATAAATGTTTGGAACTGATCGCCTTAGAATTGTTTCAATAGCTTTTTACAACACTAATCACTATTAAGGTCAATTGGTTCTCTTAATTTGTACTTGAGTTGAATGCATGCATGCTTTAATCCTAGGGTTTTTAAAGTGTGTGTACTTTTTCTGTTTTTACAAGCTGGCCTATTTTCCTGAAGCTTCACGCAATGTTCTTATTGACGAAGAGGATATTTTAGTTGAACTGCAACTGCTACCGTAACCAAAAAGCCTGTATAAAAGGAAACTCATTTGGTGTGATGTGCGCTGTAAACCTTTAATACCTATATAATTGTGCTAATTTTGAGATAATTTCTTCGTTACTACGATTGATAACGTGTTCGTAAAAAATTGTGCATATGCATATGTTGATAAGCAAGATAAATTAAAGCGTTACAAATGGGGAGTGTAAATATAGGATAGAGTATGTAATACAACAAGCTGGACTTGGTTTCGATGAAGAAGCAAAAATATGATTGTCTTTTTTAATCAAACGAAAAGCATTAACTGGTTGTGCGGTTAAACATTTCACTGTGAATATGTTTGTAAAAAAGAATGACTAAATACCGTAACATGGAATTAATTACGAAGCAAAATGCTCACCGATTGAGCCAGTGCAGTGTAAGAATAAATTATCATAATTATTATAAATTATCAGTCGACAAACAACAGGAGATTAAAACCACTACTTAAACCACCTTGACGTTGACGTGAGCTGAAATTGGTGAAAACTTGCGAATGGCACTGGCACTTTTGCAGCCTTTGAATCCGTGCGTGTACTCATGTACTTACCACTTTAGACAATGTCAGCAGCAGTTTGTAGTATAGCTACGTTAATTATTTAGTGTTACATTCATTATGTGAAGAGCAACGATTCTCAAATTCTCAATAAATGTCGATGATATAACAAATTTTCGTATCACCTACTAAGTAACTAAAGCATATTCTCTCTTTTTCATGCATGTATTCCTTGAGTAAATGGTAGGAGAGAGGCCTGAGAAATCACTATTCCATTGTGTTATTATTTATCCCATATTTTTGCAACAGGTCTTTTTAGGAACAATTTACCGCAGCAGAAGATAAACACATAAGTGTAACTTAAACTTTTCTATTAGAAATATTTGTACAAATATAAATAAATTGTCATTTGAGTTTAATTCTGAGCGATACAAAGATACAAGCATTCAGTCACACAAGCAAAGATTAGCTGTAGCCATTGTTTTTTTAATGCTACTACAATTTACTGAATGTTCCACTGAATCCATCCAGTTTGTCCAAATGTAGTTCCACAATTTTGGCTCGCCTCTTGAATCCTTTGGTTGGTTTCTAGGAGTTACGGCAGATTTACGATACTTGGTCAATAGACTTTTCAAGTCTTTGACAATGTGAGGTAGTGTATTAGCTACGTTTGTACGCTCGCAGGGATCTTTAAGAATGTTAAACAAACAGTACTGCCCAGATTTCAAGTCACAACTATTGAGGTTTTGGTTTGGAGCCTCACAGACGATTCTTGATTGATTCTGAAGATGCAGCATTGTTGAGACTTTTGGTATCATTTCATTCTTGAGACTTCGAATGGCTTCAGCAGAATAGCTAGTGAGTATTTGATCAAAAAGGGAAGACTCGGCAGTTATGGGTGTTTTAGTATTATTTATCGCAGATTCTGGCTCGAAGCCTGACGGTCCGTACCAATTGTCCCATTTTCCTCCATATGTGGTTCCTGCAACAAAGAAATACGAATAAAAACTTGCATATAAACTGCATACCTTGTGGCGTGGCACACATCCAGCGTGGCTCCGACATAGATGTGATTGAGGTTTAGACTGAGGTATGATTTTTTCAGGTAAAGTAACCATTTTAAATATTACCGTGAATGAGTTTCCATTCATTATGACGCACAGCTTCGTTACCGTAGCTGTCATCTATATTGTGTAAAAATTCAGTGCGCGGAGAAGCAGCATCTGGGCTGTTAAGGGTACTCCAAAGATTGATGCCATCTAGTTTTGCTGCCGTGTTACCATCAACTTTTATTGCGAGAGCTCCCAAAATAGTGGGTACCCAGTCTTGAATATGCATCATTTGGGTAGAAACTCGAGGAGTCGATTTTAACAATGGGCTCCATATGAAGCCCACACCACGAACTCCACCCTCGTACAAGGTGTTTTTCACCTGAAAAAGAAACAAAAGTAAGAATGGTTTTAGTTTGAAACGAAAACATGGAACTAAATTTAAAACATGCTATTTTCTTCCTGTTTTAAATGGAGTTCAGATATAATCCCGCCCCAGCAACCCAGCTAACGTTAATCCCGCCAGGATGTAATCCCGAATACTTTAATCCCTCCAGGATGTAATCCCGACGTCGGTATTCCCGCGAATCATTGCGATAATCGCCACAGTATTCAATACAGAAGCAATTAGTTTCCACAGAAACAGCAAAATATTTCACGTAGAAAAAACTAGTTTAGTAACAATACTAACAATATATGAGTTGAAATTGAAAGATTCAAAAATCATATTCCGCGAACAAACAATGCAAAAGAAGGATCGGATGGCACTGCACTGCAGATTCGGTATTGGGTTCGGTTCATTCATTGCAATGAATGAACCGAACCCAATACCGAATCTACAGTGCAGTGCCACCCTTCTTTTGCAGGATATTGTTTGTTGCAGGACATGAGGACATAGCATTGTTTGTTCGCAGAATATGATTTTTGACTGCAGTATACAAAATACAAAAGTTGCAAACTGAAGAAAGTCATTGGTACCAGGAGTGCCAAGCCAAAAAGCTCGTGGTGAATAAGCGCAGAAGGAAAAATGTAAGGATTGAGGAACGGCTCAGGGAAATAGTAACAGTGTATGAAGCCCTGTTACGCTGTTACTGATTATTGAAGATTAAAGCATTGCCTGGCACTAAGTTATTAGTGTAAATACACACGGAGTAAGAGTATATTTTGCTTCGTCGGGATTATCGTTGGCGTGATTAATGTACAGCGGGATTAGCGTTTCAATTTCTGGGGATTATCTCCTCGGGATAAATTCCGTCGAAAAAATAAAGTCGTCGGGAATCTCGTCCGCGGGATCATATCTGACCACGGTTCTTCTACCCCACGTAGTGGCCAATTGGATGCAGCATTTCCATTAAAGCCAGCTGCAGGACCTCCATTATCGGTTGTGAATATTACGATGGAGCTTTCAAGCATGGATTCCTTTGACAATGCTTGCATAACTTTCCCGACAGATTCGTCCAACTTGTGAACCATTGCTGAATGATTAAAAAAGCATGAAATATAAGCAAAATAAAACTGTAATTATTCTGCCTCTTCAGGTAGTCGTCCGTTGACGTGTCACCATTTGAGAAAAATTTGGTACCCGCATATGTTCTTCGTGCAGTATCCTGGATATGAGCAAATTTATTCACGTCTTCTTCCGGCGCTTGAAGAAGTCTGTAAGGGTTGGCGGAATGGACCGCTGTATGCGATAAAGTTAGGAACAGCGAGCTCCCATTTTTTTCTTTGGCATGATTTTGAATTATAGATGTCGCTTCATTTGTATATACATCCGTTGTGTATTCACCCCAGGATTCGTAGCTGATTTCAAACCCACGTCTGTGATCGTATCCCCACGCTGAGGGCTGCGCAAAAAAATGCAAGGCGTCTAATTTACATTAATTAATTTCTGGCTATTAATTGTTGAGATTATTTAGACCAATGTCAAAGCAAATACATATGCATCAACGTATTTTTTAATTCTTATAAATAAATACATAAATCCATACAGCGCTCTCCTCCGCCATATTGTCGTAATAGTCTTTGTGTCCCGTCCAGTGACCGAAATGGCTGTCGAACCCTCGACAAGTTGGAGTATACGATCTCCGGAAATGACCCAAATGCCACTTTCCAACTAAATGAGTGGAATAATTTAGGTCCTTGAGATACTCAGGCAATAGCTTTTCTTCCAAAGGTAATCCATATGGTGTCGTTCCATAAATTACATTGTGTTGCATCCCTTGAATACCAAAACACAAAAAATATTCTGTTTGTATTCTGTTTTCTATTTGTATTTTATCCCTTCCACAATTCTGGATCCACCATCCACCATATCCTCATTTTAAAGAACAAAATTTCTTATTTACAATATTCATTCTTATTTTGTAATGAATATAAACATGTTGGCTAAATAATATTGTAGACAAATTGGCGTATCTAATTGACAAAAATTTTACTCTAAATACCTGTGTGGATTGGATGTTTTCCAGTGAACAGGGCACTCCTTGACGGGGTACAAATCGGTGAGACATAGTAATTATTCAATATTATTCCAGAATAGGCCAGCAAATCTAAATTCGGTGTGGGAATTTGGGGTGACCCATGAAAGCTAACATCGTTATAACCCTTTCAAACAAAATAAGGATAATTTACAATTTTGCTAAAAAATATAGACACTATATGTATACTTATTTTTGCTGGGGCTGCCAACATGGCAGCTAGAGACTTTGCAGGACAAAAAGTCAAAATGGCGCTGGTTGAATTATGTTATTTTATTTGGTGTGTAAAAACCGTGCAAATAAAACATCTCATATTTAACTATTTTGGATCTTGGATCAATTTCAATGAGTGAATTCAAGCAAAATTAAGGTTTAGGCTTCAAAATATGGGGGATTGTTCTATATTTTCTCAATTTCTAGGAGTGTCCTGCTTCCGCGGGAATTTGATATACAATATAGAGGGTATTTGAAGTACATTCGACCACGCTGGACAATTTTTTCCCCTCAAATGTATCAAATAAATCCTTATGAATTTTTGCACACTCCACCCTCAAACAAAAGTCTTTAAGTGTACAAAATTTCAATCCTATAATTCTCAAAATGCCCGGTTGGCAAGCTACGAAAAAAAATTGGCCAAAAATACTTTTCCAGTCAGTAAATTACACCCTGTGGGGTCAAAAGCGTACGAAATTTTGCAAAAAATACTTATTCTGAAATTTTAGCTTTTAGGGAATCTAGCTGAACAGAAAGATTGTTCAGAGAATCAATACATTCGTTTTTGCAGCCCCAAATTTTCGGTTTGAGGTTTGAAATGCGGGAACAAAACAAAATCTGTAAAGCCATATACTAAGTAGAGGGGATTCACCGGTTTTCGAACATATTTTTTGTTTTGAATAATTTTGTTGGGAAGACCATAATATTAGGCGCTAAAACATAAAAATTGCAACAAATTTTTATTCTAAAAAAATGGCGTTTTGTAAAACATTCTGGGGGTTGCGCTCAGAGTTTCATAAAAAAATTAACAATGATGAATTTTGTACGATAAACATTATACATTATACCATCGGGACCAGAAAATTCTAGAGAATCAATTAAGTCCATTGAATTCTGAATTATGATTTTAAGCCGCACTGAGGTGAAAAAATATTTTTGAAAGAGGTCCAATGTTCTACAAATACTCTCTGTAACCCTTCATCCCATGGCTATACGCTCTTGCTTTAAATTATACTATAGATGTTTCGAGGAAGGACAGAATATTGAAAATTGAAACATTTTGCTTACACATAAATGACATAACGAATATGTTTGCTCTCTCTCTCTCTCTCTCTCAAGAATATAAATACATGGCTATTGAAAAAAAGAAGAAGAATAATTATGAAATTTCGAAATATGTAATTTGCTGCTTTTTTGCTATAATCATCCCAATACAATCTGAACTATAACGTGGTTATCATACATTCATATGGTAGTGGTAGTACAGCACAACAAAGAATTTTTTTAAAATAATTGTAAGGTTGACGTACCAAATCATCGGCAATTATTAGAATTATATGCGGTAATTGCTTTGTGGGTGAGCCATACACTGCATAGGATTTTATGAGGACACCAATGGTGATTCCCACGAAATTCAGAGCTGCTCTTAGTTTGGTTACCATAGTTTCATAACACCCTTTTTGCAGAAATAATATTTAAAACTTATAAATATTGCCCGAGTATATCACTTGACTTGACTTTGAACAAGAACTATAGTTGGCCCGTAGACAAAGTAGACTCAACTCAACTTACTCAACATGTGTAATCAAACGGCAAACATAGGGAACTATGAGGGTATTTTGATACAAATATTTCTTTCTGTTTTATGTGGTGGTACCCTGGCCATTCTTTGGAGAATGAAATTTGAGAAATCACTAAATAATATTTCAGGTCGAACAATATACTGTGGTGCCATATAGTATGTAGTGTTGGCAAAATGCTAGGAAGAATCAAGCAAAACGCTTAAGTAAAATCATTAAGTCAGACTTGTTTAAAAGAATGATTTTATACAGTTGTTTTGGGATATTTACATTCAAGTTGACGACCACATACTTACACATTGAAAGACAAGCAAAAGCAAGTGCACTTCCTTGTAGTGATTTGCCAGTTAAGGACAAAAGCATGATTCGGTGATTGTACTTCTGTCTTCCTGGTCATCTTCCTGACTGACTTGATGAGAAATGCTGAATGACATCCAAAAGTCATTCCATTTAATCTCCTTTGAGTATATATACGTATATATACTTGTCACTGTGGTATGCTACTGCTACATCATGATTAATGATTGTATTGCGTGGAGTTTAATGAATTTCTATAACCAGTTTCTATGGGTTCAAGTATGTACATTTATGCAGACGTAATCGTATAATGTAAGTTTACATATACATACGCCTTTTACTGCATATATGTTTAAGAAAGTGACTTAACGCAATGAGCATGAGAGAGTATATAGGTGATGAATTATTACGGGTGGGTTGAATTGTTTATTTCGAAAATTGGTATAAAACTGAATGCTGAATTCGAAAATTATTTCATGAAGGAGCTTAACTGATTTTTTGGATCGAAGCAGAGCGAAAAATGTGCTGTGCCTGGATTAAGTTCGGAAGGTTGACAATGGTATATGACACGAACGCTAATATTAGACTGCCTGTTGAGGTAAGCTTGAAAAAGTTTAAACGTAGCATTGGACATAGACACGCACATCATTAGAGATTTTTTGTTCTTCGAACAAGATTGTACGATCAATTTGATATCTTTCAATGAATATTCCTCTTGTGGTGCCCCAATAAACATAAGAGTTTTAGCAGGAACGTTTTCACTCATCCAATTGATATCAGTTTTTAACATAGGAGATCCTATTGAAATTGTATGAAGTTTGGGTGTGCATGGAAAATCCCGAACATTTATCACATTCCCGAAATTTTCAAAGTCGTAAAAATGAAATTCCATTCCAAGGGAAAATTCGTGAAGGTCCATGCAGTTTTTTAATATAGCGCAGTCGAATTGAGCCATCCGCGGAATGGTGATTTTTCTTAAAGTGCTGCAATTACTTGTAATGGCCACCGAAAAGTCCGAGTAAGTATTGCGATACCCATAGGGCTGATTGATATCTAGGCAGGTGAGATTCTTCTGAAAGTTCACCAGCTTTAAACCTGTAATTTGTTTTTATCAAACAATTGCTGGGGGTATTCAAGTCAATAATAAATTCTCCCCCCTCGCGATTTTTAATATTTCTTCGATTGGAAGAAGAAAGTAAGTAATGATGCTTACTCAAGGTCAAAAATTCTTCGTTATCTATGAGCCACAAACTCAGGGTATCCAGCTGGAGCTTCCTGGCGTTGGTAAGAAAAACGGTATAGTCTGTCTGCTTCTCCAAATTTTTTCGTTGCATTGATATCACTTCTTGAAAATCCGGAGCATAAGCATCTGAATCCGTATAGTTGATTAATGTTAAGGATTCCAGGAACATGAGTTTCACAATTCTTAGAGTTTGGTAGTGCCTAGCTATGAAGTAATGGGCAGAGGCATAAAGTCCGTAGTCTCCACGACAATGAATCTGTATGGACGCATCCGTCAATGATGGGAAAAATGTACTGCGGAAAAAATTTTGGAGTTCATCGCTTTCATTGTATGCTCCAGGACTCATCTGAATAACAAATTATTATGTTTCCTTCCGGAAATGAAGAAAATAAAAGACTATCGATATTATTGTGATTAAAATTCTCACTTCGAATTTTGTAACGTATTGCAAAATGAATCCTTCCGGAAGTTTTGGGACAGGAGTCCTTTCAAATCTGAGCGTCTCAATCCATTTGAATGCTAACAGAAAAGTCTTTTTCACGGATGGGGATACTCCTTCCATGAACTGAAGGATCTTTACTGTTTCTGGACGCACTATCTGTTCTTGAAGATTTTCTGGCGTGAATGGTGCCGACAAAGAGGTCAAGTCTATGGCAATAATTTTTGAAATTTCTAGCACAGGAAATGATGGGTCTGTTCTGCGGATCCGCAAAAACGTCAGCATGGTCATGTCGGACAGAGTCACGGCAAAGGTTAAAAAATCTGTGAAGCGTAAGTTCCAGTTTCGTGAAACTAAGCGGCATATCTTCATATCTCTAAGCGTCAAACACTGAATTATCATTTTCATCACTCTCTGCAAAGGAAAAAACACGGTAGCGATTGCTCTGCAGTCCTTCAGTAAAGAAAAATGTTTTTGTGGATTTACTTTTCCATGTATGTTTTAGAATTTCCGGCAAAAAGAATTTGAGCTTACAGAGGATGGCAGCACAGAAAATTGACCTGATATTTCTGTCACTGGAGGTGGTGGCATGATTTCCTCCATACTGATCAAATGAGTATCTATGGGGTGAAACGCGGGATGTTTGAAGTTTCTAATATTAATTCAAAGTGTCATGTCGTCAGTGAAGAAGCATTTTCAGATAATCCAATTCAACGTACAAAATGTATATATAGTTGTGTCGCTTTCAGCATGCAATATACTTTTACAAGCTCGTATCATATCCATTTATTAAGATGTTCCTCAGGAAACACATGGTTATCAGCTATTTTTGTTCCTTAATTCTTGCTGCCTTTTTTGCTGGCTCTCTTCTGGAAAAAATCTACACATTTATGTGGTCTGGCATATTTTCGGTTTGTACAAATATTGCGGCCTGTAACAGTACTAATTGTAAGAGTACGAAGTAAGATAGAATGCGTTTAGCCCATATGGGAATACATGCTAAAAGTTTGTACTGTTTAACCGGAAACAATATTAAAATGGGGAATACAAAGTTATTGTATTACTGTTGGACTTGCTTTCCATTGTTTTTGTACGATTTATGCTAGAAGTTTGGACATACGAAAGACTTTTAAAAGGAAATCGTATGCAATGCAAAGTTTACGTACATGTTTGGTGCCCCACAGGGCCTCTACGCATCCACTTTAAAAAATCAATGGAAAACCCGTGTGCACATTGCGGAAGGTTCGAAATCGTAAAATAAAACTATGAAGCTTGAAGTTTGAAGTCTAGTTTAATAGTCTTTTTAGGACAATGATTATATTTTTTTATATCTTTATCAACAATAAAATGATTTAAAACAATAAAACATTGTCGCATTACAGAATACAAAACGCCATCGGTTCAATAACAGAACCGAAACTTTATAGCTACAAAAACATAATTTCCGTGGTAGCACACTATTGCTTACTTACTAGTAACCTAAATCTAAAAAGATAACATTGACGTGCATGTGCATACGTCAAGTCAAAAACGTCTTGAAATGAATTTAAGCTAATGCTCAGCGTAATGAATCCTGTGTCCTGTATCTACGTCAGAAACCATAAAGTCGACTGATTAAAACTCAATCGCGCTTCAGGATGAACACCATCGGAACTTTTAGCTACCCAATTCTTCCTTCACATGCTTTGCCACTCTTATTTTGGCTCTTTTCCTTTTGGGCTTCGGTGTTGTAGGAGGAGGGTTACTAGGCTGTTTTACTTTCTTAGGTTTCTTGCAGGACAGAGGATTTGGTCCTGCCCGCTTCCTTTTCTTCGTTCCTTTAAAACGACGTTCCTCACCTTGATCAATATTATTTTCTTTTTTCATTTGCTCTAGTATTTCTTTTTGATATCCCAGAAGATCTGTTTTCTTCGCAGCCTTTTCGCTCGCTGTAGCCTGACTCTTTTCTGAAGGTGCTTCTAAAGTGGGCGCATTTCCATGTAAATATATTAAAGCCACTCCTGTTATCTGACGAAGTTTCTCTCGCAGTCCTACATCCTGTGTGGCTACAACATAACGGCTGGGATTATTGGGCTGCACCATGGATTTAATGCATTTGGAAGCAGCGACGGGTTTCTCCTTATGAGCACATTTATGAATAGGAAATCGACGTAAAATCTGCAAAGCTCCAGTCAAAACTGCTCCTATCTCCTCCGTCTCAATTAGTACACACGGGGTCGTGACCGTCTTCACCGAAGCATCCAAATACTTAGGAAGCTGCTCTTTTATGTTCACTTTGTTCTGGAAATTTTACATTGGGAAATGAAAATCATTATTCTGACCAATAGTATAATTACATTATATATATTACACGCACAACATATTATAGTACTTTATTCCAACCATTAAAATGCAATAATTTTTGCAATTCTTCAGCTTACTTGCAATGCTGCATGAGCAAATGTTCCGTCAACAAGCACTTGGTACGGAGTCCGAAAGCCAAAGTTTTTTTCAAAAAATCCGATATGACGCTGAATCTTCTTGTAACGTTTTATTTTCATTTTTCTATAAATATGAAACAAACACTTGTGTAAACAGTTTGTAGTAAATATTCATTAATTATAGTCCACCTCTACAACTCCAGTTTTTATACCAATTTCCCTGCTATTACCCCCCCCCCCATTAATATCCCTACGCACACCCACAACTTGAATGAATCTTATTTTACCCTGCTTCCGTGTGCTTATTGTTAGCTATTTGCTGTTAGCAATCATCTTTTCAACTGAAATATTTTTCTTCATAGTTTTTTAAGCAATTACATTTCAAAGCCGTGGGTGAATGAATTTATTGCAGGAATGAGGACATACAATATAAAGTAGTTTTAAAGTAGCTATTTCAACTTACCATTTACAATATTTCGAATGTAGTACAACTAAATGTGTTTCAAAAATTATGTCGTTCTGCTTTGCGAAAGAAGCTGAATTATAATTTGCAACTCAATACATAATTCCAAAGAAAGATTCTCACTCCTGTCCTGTAATCCTCTGTCATACAGAATTACAGATTATCGCATCCAAACCCAATCTCTATGACTTCCAGCCAAACTTTTTACTGCTTTCAAACGAGTTTAATTAAGTGAGTAGTTAATGATAATGAATTAAGACGCTGAGAAATTAATATTTCTTTTTGTTTGCACATGAACACAATAATTTTTGCTACATCCGTTTGGTTTCGCTTTCTGTGGATTACAAATTCTTTCACATTATAATTCCACACACTAAAGGATTTAGAAGAGTGGGTCTATATCTATTTGCAGCAGATGCAAGATTGCAAGATATGCGATCGATCGAAATATATCGCTTATTTGAAGCACGTTGCGAATTCACGAACTGGCGGTATTTGGAAGGATTCAATCCTCAAAATCCTGACCTGATAAAGTGTGGCCGGGAAATTTTAAAAAGTATGAGTTGCAGAAAATAGAAACACGGCTGCGTCAAGCACAAAGCACTGAAACTACTATAAAGGCCTGAAGGATTTCTATCTCTATAAATTAACGCTGTGGATATTGTCGGCTGTCGTTGTCGGTAATAATTTTGTCGGTCATATTCTTTTTTCTCTACTATCTCGACCACTGGAAGTTCCTTGTTCACTCAGTCACTACACATTTGTGCTTGTAGGTTTTAATAATTAAACTTCGAGTGCCTTCGGTTTGATTTCTGAGGAAAGCGGTTACTTCTGTAGTTAAAAAATATGGAGTGTCTGATTGGAATTCGTTTCAAGGATTATGTCTTGCTGGCTGCTGACAGAATTGATGCCAGATCAATTGTGGTAATGAAGCATGGTAAGTATTGAGACACTTCCGATGGTAGATGGAAAACTAAGATAAATTATGAAAATTTCTGACTAGAGGAAAGATGTGGGATGGATTTGGGAAATTGTGTGTTTGAGAAAGCGGAAGGATTTACTTGTAAATGATCATGCAATTTGTTTGATGTAGATGAAGAGAAGTTTGTGAGTTTGTCTGACAACTTGCTGATGGCGGTGACTGGAGAGGCCGGTGACACTGCACAATTTTCGGAATACATTGCGAAGAATGTCCAGCTTTACAAAATGAGGAACGATTATGAGTTGTCGCCAAAGGCTGCGGCTCATTTTACTCGTAGGAACTTGGCGGAGTATTTGCGAAGTCGGGTGAGGGATTTAAAATTCTATGAGAGTGTTGAAGATAATTGCAAATTAAGGAATTTAGACTCAAGAGTGGTTGGAAATTATATCGATGGATTGGAGGGGGGGGGGGTTATTGTACGGGTTTTCTGAGCATTTATGCAATGTTAGTATTAGTAGGCTATTGTCGCCGCATTTGTAACTTTAAAAAATTAAAATGTTGTGGTCTTCTTTTAGAGTCCGTATCAGTGCAATTTATTGCTGGCTGGGTACGATAAAGGTACCGAGACAAGTCACTTGTTCTACATGGACTATTTGGCGACTCTTGTTGAGTTGCCTTACTGCGCTCATGGTTATGGGGGTTATTTCACTCTGTCAACGATGGATGCGTATTATAAGGAAGACCTAACACCCGAACAAGGTTTGCAGTTGCTGAAGAAATGCATTGCAGAGATTTCCAAACGTCTCATTGTTAATTTACCCACCTTCCAAGTGAAAATCGTGGATAAGGATGGCATCCGTAACTTCGGTGAGAATAATGGTATTGTGGAAGCGAGGCAGTTAGCTAACTCAAGCTAAGCTATGTGGTCTGCTCTACAGTTTATGCAGCCTCGAATATGTTGTTGATTAGCTCTGAAATATCTTTGTGAAGCTTTGTTAAAGTTTCTATTAATAATTTCTTTATATGATCATAAATGTTTAATAATCTCCAAATTAATGTTCTGTGGAATGGTGGGAAATAAATTTCGGATTTTGTATACTCAACGTTCGAGCATATTTTATTGGCCAAACCAAAGTATTAACGTTTGATATCAGTTATCAGCTTATTGTAGTTAGAGTTTCTGCAGATTCAGCGGAAGCAGCGTTCTCACCGTTGCATTACGCAAGTATCAATCAATCAAGGCCAGACTAGGGCAATTTATTGCATTCTGGGGCCTTACCCATAATGCATTTTACAAAACTGCACGATTTTTAAGATACAGTTTAGTTTATTATGAAGTAAGATAGTCTTCTAGGCTTATTTGATTTAGACTTAAACATCTTGGCATTTGGATGTAACCCCTGTGATTGCATTACACAAATATGCAGAAATAATAAATGTACAGCAGGTCTTCAAAGTCTGGAAAAATTTCGCCCGTTTTTAATATACAATGACAATCTCGTAACAAGAAATTATGAAAATCAGTGCAAATGGTTCAAAGCTGTTACACTCACAAGGAGTATTACTCAAATAAATAGAGTAAATTGATATACTACGGTATTCGTCACGTTGATTCGTTGGAACAATAATAACAGAAATTCACTAGAGCATTTTCAATGAATTACACAGTAACAATAAAAGTGTAACACTATATAATAACATCCCATGCAAAACTAAGGATTTGTAGTATTACTCTTGATGACCGAGGTCACCGAGCAGGGCTTGCCTCAACACCCCTGGGAACATCAATTTTTCCACGTGGAAATCTAAAAAGCTAAGTATATCAGTACAATATATATATAATGCATTACATAATACGAGCAATTCACAAACATGTACTTACACTATACGACTTATACGACGCAATACAAATAATATTAAAATATGAGTTGGTATATGTATGTATATATATTCTATGATTTTGTTTCCGATTCCGCGGTATCCATATAAACAGATCCATGCAGCTGTTCATAATTACGAACACGTTACTTCTAAGCCTTAAACTACATTGCACATCCATACATTTTACACTATACAATAATAATAATTATTCTTCTCGCTATTCAACAATGCATCTTCACATAGATAGTGAACGACAGAAACCACAAACGACATGAATCACACATGAAAATTACATACAAGCACACATTTAAAGAACACAAGAGTTTCTAAAATCCATCCTACAGAAAACTTTGATCTGTAATATGTAAGGGCAGCTTATTTGATTTTTGTTTCCTTGAGAGTCGTTTTCTAATTAGTGTAGCAATCACATTCATTTATTATTTACAAAAGTTCCACATTTTAATTTGTATTACACTAGGATAAACCGAAGGTCAGACGATAGAACAAGACTTTTTGCCCCCACAAGAGCTCTGAGCAGCGTCGTTTGGCGTTAGAAATTTTATTTTCTTAGACGGGAACTTGGCCGGTAGGCTTCGGTACTGTGTCGAGTATCGTGTCATTGCGTAAGACTTCAAGTAAGATTTTAAATTATTTGGCAAAGGCAATTGATCGATTCCGTAAACTGTTGTATGATTTACTATCACTCGACAAGACAGTTCCTTTAATTGGAGAACTAGATAAAACAGTCAAATGTTTGTTATACCCTTACATTTGCAGTAAAAAGTTTAATCATCAAAATTAAGTGAGTTACATTAAATATTCACCTTTATTAGAACGCCATAAACGTTCCATCCCATTTCTTTGTAAGGCCATCCGACTGAGCTCTACAAAGCTTTCGTCAATATTAAAATTGCATAGGTGACTGACTTCGAAGAAACCCATTTTGTGCTTGGCCGCATATTCTTCCGCTTCTATCACGGATACTTGCCGTTTAAATTCCAAATGCAATCGATTACCTATCAAAACCTTTGGGACACCTGGTGCGTGCTATAAGATTCAACAGTAAGTTAATTAAATAACCACTTGCAATCAGTATGAAATTGAAATTCACAACTTAATAAAAGGTCTTCCATATAATATACATACTCGAACAATACGGTATTAGATTCACAAAACAAAAGGCGATCAACAATTCTTAAATGTGCTGATGACTATAGGTTAAAACCAACCTCTTCAACTTCTTGAAGCCACCGATCCAGTCCATCAAAGCTCCATTTATTAGTAATATCATAAACTAGAAGAATCCCTTGAGCTCCACGGGAGTAGGACCGGAGAATAGTACAGAACCTGCCTTGACCAGATGTGTCCCATACTTGTAATTTGACTTTTTTCCCGTCCAAAAGGATGGTTTTGGTTTTGTACCCAGCTAAATCAATCCGCATGAATTTTAATACACTCCTTTTTTATTTAACAGCATATGAAATAAATATTTCTCACTGAAGCATTTCTTGAACTTCAAATGCAATTGGAACATTTGCATTATCATAACATATAAAATATTTATGCTTGAAGATTTTATGTAGAAAAGATGAATTAAAAACTTACTAGATCCCGAGCAAAAAGGAGATTCATGGGATCCATCTTGAAATGAATTTAATATTTCTTGCTTCCCTACATCACTATCTCCAACTAGTAGGAATTTCAGTAGGTAATCGTAGGGTTTGTTAACCCTTCCTCCCGAGGACATTTTTGAAACCGTGGAAAATTAAAATATTGCCAAGAAAAATCCCTTGGGCAAGAACATTCAAAGTGTTTTTCTGTAATTTCCCTAACTGATTGTGAACGTGAACAACGTTCAGTAGGACTAGACTTTTCAGCTATACGTCCAGTAATTCCGATTTGGTTCCCGACAGGATTCCCACATAATTTTGATTGATGAATGACCCCATGGTGACACACGTGAGGTATTTCCATTATATTCGCCAACGCTTCATTGAAGAATGTGGATTTGATTCACTTGAAAATGCCTCACCAGTATCATCTACAAAGACACGTAATAAAATTAATTAAGAACAATTCGAATTTTGAATATGCCAGCAAGCCTGACAAGACAATAGTTAACTAATCAGCAGCTAGTATATAACATTCTTCGAAACTTCACCCCATATATCTTCCAACTATATACACCTCTGTAGTGTACAGGTCCACGACACAACACTCTCTCATCAATTTTAATATCTAATAACTTGGACAGGACGGCAGATTCGTTTCCGGTGCAAGAAAGCTTGTTTCATGGGTTTTGCCATTCCCCACAGTACTTCTACCATCTACATTCCATCCTGTTCATAACTAAGCTAATTCAATTCAATTCACACGGTACATTTCTCATAATCTTTCAGATATTATCCTCCCATATACAACATGTAATAACACAACTAGTTAGCTAATGACTGCCTACACACTATCACCTCCCGCCTCCCACCCTGTTTAAGCTTCCGTTCGCCCTATTTAAACCCTTTTCTCTCCTTTTGTAATGAATCTAATTATATAATAAACAACTAATTAGTACATATCCAAAACTGCAATCCACCTTCTCCTAGCAGCAACAGGCAATGCCTTCGTCACTTTAGGATAACTCTTCTTAATCTTCCTAATCCAAGAACCCCTCAAATCATCCCCACACAAGCAATATTACTCAAAGCAATAACAACCTCCAGTCAAAAACAAGGAAATATTATCTTCCCCTTAATATCAAACCCAAATTCCCAATTCCTCACCGCATCCAAATCACAGATCAAAGTTATCTTCCAAATACAACATAAAATAACCTTCTTATCAAAAATGAACCCACACCTCCAGAATTTTGAATCGGCAACTCAATTTCTAAAACCTATCCTCGCCTGAATAATTATAGATTGCCACAAAATCACTCCTGCATTAAATAATAATTATTGCATGCGTACACTGTCACCACATAACACGAATCCCTAACCAATCATTCAAACCTTGTTTTCCTTCCATGCTCACAGACAATAAATTGTAGGAAATACCCATTAGATTTCAACAAACCTAAAACAGCTGCACGGAACTTGTTGAATTTCACTTGACACCATAGAACACTTTCCAAGAACAAGGTAACTTTTCACACAAGAATATCAATTTCCACACGAAACCTTTAAAAAACCATATACACACTCAATTAGTACTATATCGAATATCGAAGGAACGTGTCATTTTTGTAAAATTACATCCACGAAGGTTAGTAAACAGATAAAAAGGAGATCCGCTTCTCAGCTTAATCAATTGTGAATACTTTTTAAAATTGTGTGAGTATAAACTTTAAAATATAAACTGAACCACTTACATAAATACAACAATAATAGGTTAACCTATTCAAATGCACTTATGGAGCTTTCTTTAAAACACACACGGTTACGGTATACACATATACACCAACAGCGATTATTGTAGTAATTTAACTTATGCAGTGAAGATGCATTTATAAAAGGTAAATCTATGGCTTGAGGTTTTTGAAAGAGTAAGTAAATCTAAATGGAGTGATAAATGTACACAACTGATAGATACTTTTGTGTAGACGATGAATTTAAAACTGTGTTTTAAAAAGGGACTTTTTTCATGCAAATAACTGTAATCCACTTTGTACTTGGTTCTTTCTCAGCTTCTGTGAATGTCACATGCAGTTTCTCTCTCACTCACTGCGTGCAGGCGGACCCCGTAGGTAAAGTTCATAGTAAGCCACTGTGAGCACAAGCAGTGTGTTAGAGCAGAGCCAGAAAGCGAGAGAGAGAGAGAGAGATGCTCTCATGCTTTAGCACTGCACAATTTCATTCTACATACATACCAATGTTGAAGTATGTAGATGTAATGGTGAGCAATCTGCTCACTACCACTATTTTGTGTTTACTATATATCCTCCCATGTATAAGTCCCAACCCATAGACTTTTTGTTATTGCTCACAACGTAGGATATTTTAGATGGAAACATAACATCAATTTTTTCTCATGTATTCTGTCTTGTACTTACATACAGAAATGAAGGACTAAATTAAAAGTTAAATGATTATTATTCGAGCTATTAAATATGACGATATTTACATGATATGTTTATGGATTTTAAGGTATGACTATTTTTGTGGTGGGTCTGGTCTACCGTCTTAAAGCATCACAAGTACAAGAATGCAAGCAACTTTTATGCAATATTGGAAGATTGCATGTAAAAGTTTATTTAATGTGAGCATTGTAGTTTGGATAGAGGCAGGGCCGACATAAACTTATCTCGCAATTCTGGGGTTAATTGGGAAACTACTGGGAAAAGGCTGAATGTTTTGGAAGTGGGTAGTTATTATTATTGGGAGCAGTTTATATTATATAGGATGGAGTAAGTTGAAAGGGCATTTTGTGAATTTTAGTTTGCAAAAGTTTTGTGATTTGTGAATACACTTTTGTTATTGGGTGGAAGGGATTTTGTTTAGGTGGATTTTTTTAAGTTGATGGCTTTTACTTTTTATTGTGGAGAGAGAGAGAGGAAAGTTTTGAGAGGATGTTATGATCTTTTTGTTTTTGAAGTTGATAAGATGTTTGAATGAATAAGTTGGCAAGTTTTTATGTTTTCGAGGGGTTGAGAGGAGAGAAGACTTTATGATAGGATAGGATTTAGTTTTTGTGTTTGTGTGTGTATTTTTCTTATGTGTTCAAGGTGTAGTTGTAATTTGTATAGTCGGTGATGGAATGTAAAGGTTGCATGTTTCTGGGAAAAGTTGCATGTTCGTCGTAAGTATACATGCCTAAGATGTGTATTAAGAGAGCTTTTGCGAGACGGTAAATTGGTAGTTGGCGTGCGATGGTTGATGGAGCAAGATTTCCGATTAGAGGTAGCTTTATTCCCGTGAAATGGAAATGTACCCGGGTTTTATGGATTTTTGATGTTCGTTGTTTGGGAAGGTGGTTGGAGTAGGGGAGAGTCTATGGCGGGATTTGTTATACATAGTGTCAGATGTGTATACATACAAACTTGTAAGTTACTTTATTGTCGGATAATGGTTCTTGCTTCTATATGGATGCCATTACTTGACTCGCAAGTCATAGCCCATTAAGCACGGTTGAGAACATTTGGGAAACAGCTGCCAAAACAGATTGGAGGGGGTTTGAAAATATATAACGTCAATCAAGATAGTTTTGATGCACTTTTCGTCAACCCGTGACCTCATTAAAAATGGCCTGATCAATCATTGAAATTCCTCGCCGTTTATTTTTAGAAGTTTTTTTTTAAAAATAGGAGAGTTTTACGACGGGGAAAATTGTGTGAAAATAAACAGATTTGAGCTTGTATATATAGGCTGTGTATATATACGTTATAGTTTTAAGCTGTTTAGAAGGGAGATAGAGATTTTGAGGAATGCATTCATGTAAATAGGTTAAAAGAATAATTGTAGCGTGGGTAAAAGAGCTTCAAGCTTCAAGCATTTATTAATTAATTTGAATTAGAAGGGAAAAATGTTGCCCTAGAGTTAAAGAGAAGGACTTGAATGAGCATGTAAGTGGTTTTGTGGGATGTATAGCTATGTAGACAAGTATCTCTTGAACGTTTGGGCTAAACATATTTAATGGTGTTGAAACTAACACAGGAGCTACAGTTTACTTTTATAGTTATGACCCCGAATGCCTAGCTCATTGCGTTAAGTAGGAGTGCCGACTGCCGACATGTGAAGAAGTATTTCAAATTAAAGCTCGTCATGCGATAAAAATATTATGATGACAATGCTCCAGGGTAGGTGAACACCTCTTGTATAATAAACCTTGTTAACCATGTACTTATACTTATGCACGTCTTCCATTTATTCTTTAAAAAAATTTCTAGAGCCTGTCGTCAAAGCTTTATAGTAATTAGGGATGCCGATGCATTTTAACATGATATACAGCCGTATACTATACGTTTACTTTATAACACAGGGGTATTTGCATTGGAATAGGTGAATGGTGTTGTGTAATCTCAAACAATGCAATGAGTTTTGATTATGAGAACTCACTGAGAGTGTAAGTATATATACACACGTTTACAAAAGCTCAATTGAGGGTAGCTTGAGGTGCCTCTCCGTTTTTGGGTACGGTCTTGTTATTGATCATATGGATTTGCTCGTACAGCTTTCAGTACCTATATGTACTTACTACTATAGAGAATTTAAAACGTCAGGAGATGACTTTTTGTGTAGACATGTATAAGCATGATCATGTCACCTTCAAACAGTTTTGCATATCATAAGTAATTACATAAGCAAACGCATTCACTTTTTTACACAAGTTACATAAAAAAAATTAGATACTAATGCAATAGAAGCCAAGGGATACAGGACAATCAATTTATGTGTCATGGCTAATCCACCCACTATCCATTTACCTCGTTTGGACACTTAAGGATAGTTATCGTTGATTTGTATTACAAAGAAGAATACGGATGTAATCCCGTCGAGCACATTTTTACAATGTTGATATTTTCCATGAAACTTTAAGGCATTAAAGCGTTAAGCGTCATCGCATTAGTTACATTGATATTCAATGACAACTTATCAAACGAAATCTTAGTTCAATTCTGTCACCACGTCTCAAGCACCACATATTTTAGATTGATAGAAGGGAGATAATCATTTCATTCATGTTAAAGGCTTAAATTATTAGTATTTCGTGATTCTGGAAGATGGATACAGATGCAGAGGTTCTTATAGAATTTCAGAATTTGTTTAAAAAATAAGATCTGTGGTTATTTATTTGAGCCAAATGCAAATGATATCATAAAATATTAGATATATCGATGGGAGTTTCTTACCCATCGACCTTACCTTTTTCTGTGTTATAAAGCAAAAATAACAACTATAAAACAGAAATAATTTAATTATGAACGTTGTGGTCGTGACGGCAGAAGGCAGAACAACTTTTAAAATTATTAACGCATGCATACATACCGGCGAAAAATCAGGCGGGTTATTGCAAATTATTAGTAGTAATTGGTTGTAAAACCTGTAAAAAGGATGGAGATCCACAATACAGCGGATTTCGAGATAGCAGCCATTTATAACGGTAAGGATCGGGAGGTTAATCTTCGCAACAGATGAGTTTTAATTCCACCTGGCGCAGAATAATTTCAAACCCTTACTAATAGCCCTTAGAGTATTGGAAGAGATACGCAGGATTTACGATACTATAGTTATTTGAAATAAAAATACCGACGGCCTATTTCAAGACTCTAAGAATGAACTGTGTTTGCTGAGAGCTAATTTCAGAATATTCTTTTTGTTTCCCTCATAGCAATTTGCAACAGTAAATAGTACAAGCTGTCCATTCTAAAACAAACGCTTTCAAAACTTTTTACTAGCGCGTAACTATTCAGTCTAAGTTGCGGGATATATAATATTCGAACCGGACTCACAAGAAAAGAAAATAAGTTCTGCTTACTTATTAGGCAGTTAGCGCAACCACTTACGTATCTCCCGTATAAAACTTATAGCACTTATAGAACGTATAGATGAAATTTTTAAATGTAAAATTTTGGTTTATATGTTCCATAAGTGATATAAGTTTTATACGGGAGATACGTAAGTGGTTGCGCTAACTGCCTATTATAATTAGTCCAGACTTGACACTGACAAAATTATGAACGCAGATCTAGATTTCTTGGAAGACCAAAGTGCGAACGTTTTCATGACGACCCTTACATTTCAGCTGCAGGAGAAGTTCCTGTTGCCTTCATGGAATTGTCGAAGATATTTCCTATTGGAGAGTGGGGATTCTGTAAGGATAACTCATTTTCTACTTTGCAATATTGTTTCAATGGCTACGATGAAGAGATAGAGGAATTATATCGGTCATTAAAAAGCCAGAAAATAAAGGGAAATGGAGGGTTTATTGTTCATTCCGCGACGCAAAAAGAAGAATTTGCACCGCCATCTATGGCAACTTATTGTTTCCCAAAATGTTCAGTCTAATATTTCCTGAATTATATCCAACAATGCCTAAATGAATTGTTATTTAACCGAATAATGCTATCTACCAATTTTAAATCATGTTGATTCTCTTAAATAGTTGCAATAATTAAATGAAACTAGAAATTACGGCATCTGCGGACGCGGATGGAAATCTCTTTTTGATGGGGATGAGATAAAACCTGCTGACCATGTATATTAATTGTAAATAATGCATTTAAGCATTGCCCGTTTGGATAAATTATTTGATTGGTAAATAAAGTGACCATGTACGTTTTAACTGTAAAGAATACATTTAGGCATTGCCCGTTTTAATAAAAAGTATATATGTCTTACATGACATAATCTATAATATTTGTATGTTATATTTTTTTTTAAATAAACATCAGGTATTATATAAATGGTTATTACAAATTAATGCTCCACTCTTGAGAACAATAGTTACAATATCGTGAACAATTTTAAGAGATATCTTAAATTCCATCAAACTTCGAACTAAAAATTTTGAAATTGTGCCATGAGCACCAATGTATAGTGCATTTATATTAGTATATTTATATTAGTATACTGTTTCCAATTTGAGGTTATATTTTATTATTACAGTAGGATGTTACTTTACATTTCATATACATATTTACGTACTGCCATCATCACTCCTTCTTCCTTTTTAGTAAATAAGATAATCTCCTAGAATAATAATTGTTCTACAAAAATGTTTTATGGAAAAGGGTGAATACTATTGCTCGCGGGATTGGGATTTGTATAGGTATATAAATATAAATACGTAGCTCCTTTATATTGTAATTTTTCAATCCTTTTTTTGAATCATAGAGCGGAATGTTTGTATTGTAAAAGCAATGATATGTATATTCATATAATGGAATTTATTATTATGAAGTTCTTAGAACCTATGCAAGAATATCTAATTAATTTCTAATGATAAGCTAATTTATACTGTGCTAATTATTATAATTTTAAAAACTTCACTTTACATCTATCAAAATTAACTTCGCAGTGAGAGGAATATGGAATAAGTACATATATACATACTTACAATTACAATACATACCCTCAGAACAAATAGGCATAAGGTGTCTTACAGCGCCCCAGAATGTAAGTACATCAAAAATTATAATTCAGGGGCAAAATGTTACTGGAGAACAGACATCATTGAATCTTATATACCTTACTGCTTATCAGCTTATACCTGTGAAGTTAATTTGCAAAGCATAATTTTAAATAGATAATTTTTCGCAATGTTAATAATATTTAATTGTTATTTCTAAATTGAATGATTGTATTGTAATGTTTGACACGAGCTTAAAATTTTCCGTTTGTAATATTTCCACGTGAAATTATAGCCATGGTGCGAGTTTGCCGTAGCAAAACATTTGACAAGAAAAGAAATTGAATCTTTTAAAACTCATTATTATGCATATGTATCTTATGATGGCTGAGGATACAAGGGTTTTATAAATTGAATTTGAATTGGAGATTTGCTATATTTGTTCATATAGTTTATTCCGATGTTTTATGACGCATTTACCATCACCCCTTGGACCCTGGGTAAAACCTTCACCTTGGGAAGAGAGAACTTCGTAAATAAATAGTTTAGTTATATACCGAATTTTGTAACAAGCGCAGTTGGGCGGTTTACATGTCGCGAAAAGTATTTTAATTTTTTCACAAATTTTTGTTAAAGTATTTCAAACTATTTCCTTCATATGTTTAGTTCCGGTGCTTTGTAAATTGTTATTGTGTGGTGCATCCAAGAAGAATAAAAATGAAAACTTTAACTGCTGTGATTTTTACCGCATTCGTTACTCAGTCATTGACTTTTAATTATGGGCGTAAGAATTACACAATTCTTTTTTTATTTATAAAATTTTATTTGAGTTTTGAAACCTTAATTTATTCACTTCCGAAGCTGATTTTCACAGACGGAAAGAGATTGCACATGGACGAATGTAATCTAACCGGTATTTCATATAATGATCTGTAGCATCCATAGAATTTTTAACCCGTGGGAAAAGTGACGCTGTTGGCTCCACAAAAACACGTGGTAAAACGTTGTTTTTGCAAGAATTTCCCAACAAGGCAGTTGTCATTCCCCTTCTGGATGGAAAGCCCTCTGCTGATGCTAAAATATCAAGTAAATTCTTCACTAATTTCCATTTTGCCAGGTTCTTCGTGGAAGCACCAAGAAACTACCGGATTGCAGCGGTCATTCAGTCCCTGCACTTTGCTACGAGCAGTGGAACTCAATCTAAATGTTTAGATCATATCGGGGTAAATAAATGATTTGTGTGTGACCTCAGTTTTAGTGATTAATAATTTATAATGCCGTGTGATTAACGCAGCAAGTAATAATAATTACTAGTGCTTTCATGATAATGACAACCTACAAAAAATCCAATTAGTTGTAAAACTGCTATTAATTTGAGTATGTGAATTATTGCTATTAATTACTGTAGTTTTACGACACAAATGCGAGAAAAGGGAGTACGAAAATTTGCGGAACGGTTAATAGGGATGATATGGATCATGAGCCTGAAGATTTGATTGGACCGAGGTATTTCTTGTCGACTGGTGCGGATCTTGCTGTGGATGTTTTAATTCTGTCCAGTTCAATTCGTAATTCTGCACTGCGTAATTTAAATGATCAATTAACCTTGGAGATTGCTTTCACCGCGTTCCTTGATGATGCAGGTAAAGATTTCTTGGTTAAGATAATTAATTACTATATATTGCCTGTGCCTGTAAGCATAATCATTGAAGATTTACGATTTGGTGCAGCAATCAAGTTGTTGTTCACTTTAAGAAGTCCTTGCTCTGCTCTATAGTAATAAGGTTTGAATTGAAGTACTCACTCCTAACAAAAAATGAAATGTTTATTGCAGACTGCAACAATGTTACCACGCCGACTTTAGTTCGTACAATGCAATCTTGCAATCCTCCGAATTTCGCTTCTGAACGTTTTGCAGTGACAGAATGCATTCCCACAACATTATTCTGCGATGGAGTCATGAACTGTGCAGCGTCAACAGACGTTGAATTTGCCTACGACGAACAGAACTGTACGGAGTTAAGACAACTTGAAGCCTCGTTTTATGACATTGATGAAAGTAATGCCATGGCAGAAATCAGATACCGACGGAAATTGGCTGAAATGTCGGAGAATAATGATCAATGGATGATCCATTATGTTGTTCTTGGACTTGCTGGAGTAGTTATAGGAATCCTAGTCTTTTCTTGTTTGTGCTACTGGGGAATCTGGCTCTTTCCATCCAATTCCAAGGATGAAAATTCCGAGAACAATAGTGCAGATATACACGAAGTGACTATACAAAATCATGAATTAGGAATCAATTCTCCTTCTGAAAAGAAACTTGGATTCGCAGAGAGGAGATTCCGTAGTCAAAGCTTATCTCCACTGGCAATACCAGCCACTCTGAAAGTTAATCCGGATGGGTTCGTCAATTTCCTTTTACTCTTTCCATTGAATTTTATTCTATAGATGAAGTCATTTTACCTAATATTCAACAGTAGGATGCATTCAAAGGAGGATTTTCTCCTAATAAATTTTCTCTGCTTCCCTCCAGGTCTCACAGCATTGAAGCATACCATGGAAACCGGCGCTTAACTATTTCAGTAAATTAAATGAAAATGCAGAGAAATACATATATGTAAAAACTTTATTACATTGGAATACTGTTATCTGTAGAAGAAGATCTCTGCTCTTTTTGTTTTAATAAATATCCAGAAGTGCTGTAGAATTTGTGAGCACATAAAGTTGTTGAGAAAATAAAATAAAACGTGTGCAAAAGAAAAGCGGGCGGAGACTGCGTTGGAAGGACGGGAATAGAAATCATTAAAATACCATTACCGGTGGGACTCTTTAGAACGAAGAGTCGAAATTCGATAATAGTAAATTGCTCAACCGGAAATTACATCATGACGGGATCTACACAGAAGCCATGAGTTGGGTGAGTACTGCGAGCGACAGCAGTTCCATCACTATACACGCTCATATCCCCTGAGCAACATTTCATGGAGCCGGGGCAATTATAGTCACCTACACATTGAAGATGCACATGATTCGGTGGGGGTACTCCTGGATATGGCTCCACTGCGATCGAATAAGAATGCTTCTCATGACCTATCACAGCTCCATGACCCATACCCGGCTCACCAGGAGCCATTTTTGTATTGGAATTGTGGAAGCCACCACCCTGGTGGGGTGGTGGAGCCTCCATACGTTTATGTGCATGGACACTTCTCTTTTGTTTCATAGCAGGTGTTGCCATGGATGTCATTGAGGTCATCGTAGGCTTCTGTAAATTCTCCACCGTTTGGTTACTGTCCATTTGGATACTAGCTGGAGTCATCATTTTACCAGAGTATTTCATTGCTTGAACTTGGACCGGGCACATGCCAGGTTTGCCATCTAAATAAAACATTATTACAAATGATAAATCCACTTTGGTCAATAAGTACGGATTTTAAAGCCAACAATTTATTGCCAATGCCTTTTATGTTGAGGCAATGATAATATTTATTATGGCATTTCGAATTGTTATCATTGCACACATACTTGGTTGGAATACAATTATTATTACAATAAATTCATGTGGGCGAAAGTATGGTCTCTTGAACCTATTACTTTTTAATATGAATTGAAACCAAACAGGTGGATCATGTAAGAAATTTAACGATTAAAAGTAACAACTCCTGTCATCCATGATTTGAATTTGCACATTAATGTGTAAGTCCCATAAATGAAACGAAAATTAAATTGGTACAGGAGAAGAATTTTAAGGGGATCTAATCATCTATGCACGCATGGATTCACAAGATCATCATTTGTGTATTGTTAAAATTAATTACCTCCGTCACATTGATACTGTGTACAGCATCCATGGATGTCAAAGAAACCCACACAGTTGGTTTTGCCCTTGGGAGGTGTTGCGCAACCGGGTTCTAGTTTTTTGTAATGACATTCCTTGTTTGATCCTTCATCACAGTTGTATTTTGGGCAACATTCCCAAGGGTTATCTTCTGGTGGTGGAATAGCCTGACAAGTTCTATTAAAAGGGGCTGGTGGACATTGGGCATTTACGCAGTTGTCTGTAGAAAATGTACATATTTTTTTTAATACTCTCGCAATGCGTGAATGAGAAGGGGGATGATTTTATGCGGCTATCCTTTTAATGTTTCAACTCATAAAGTGTGTGCATTCGTTTGGGATGCGGAGAAAAAGTTCATTTACTTTAGCGCTCCTCAGCTTACCAGGGATTGATGAAATGGGGCAGCAGTCCCATGGAGTTGCTAAGAGCAGTGTTTCTTGGCTCCAGTGACTTCCGCAGTGCATGGGATGATTCCCACATTGGTTGCGGTACTTGATGGTTCCTTTATCTATGTGTTTGAAGGGAAAAAAGGAATGAAGAAAAACCCATTAGGTGTTTAAAAATGTTTCCATTTCAAGCCAATTTCCCTCTTGTTTATGGGCTTAATAGCCATACGCAATATAAGCTACTGCGGAGAAATGGCGAGGATTGAAAGTCATAAAATCAAATGTAGGCTAGAGGAATTTCCACGCAAGAGAGTGAGTTCATTGAGAGTCATGTAATTTCTGCCTTGTAATGCTTGTTGGTTTGATTTAAAGCACAAGGTGTATACGAGGATCATTATTACGTAACAGGGAAATAGCGTGACCGGGGTTCATTGTATTCGATTGACTCACATATACATAAAGTAGATAGATTATTGTTTACCTGTGCAAAAATAGATGGGCTCTTCCTGCCAAGGAAGTCGTAAGCTTACGCAAGTCTTTTCCGGGTCAGGGTCTTTCATTCCACAAAAATTCGCTACAAATCAAAATGAGCCCTTGACATGAATGTATTATAGAAGTCAAAATAAATAAAATTAACGAGACCGCCAAAGTCATCTAAATTACCTGTTGTAGTTCATTTTATACATGGACCTTAGTATGGACCTTTATACATGTGCCTGGATTTGTCTTTCCTAACCATTGCACAATTGTTTACTACATGGTTTTAATGCGTAGAGATGAGTAAATTTTTACTTAATTTTTAATAAGGAATATACTTGATAAATTTCACATTTTGAATAAGGGGCAAAGGGGCTACTTTTTCTGATTAAATTGGTAGAGAATGCACATTCAAGAAGGTGAGATACTTTTTGATATGTAAATGATTGTAGCAATTTTGAAAATAAGGTTTGTATGATTCGAAGAAGATTGTGAACAATTTTAGTCTGGAAGAAATTACAGAGCTACTTAATTATTACAAAGGTTGCAGGATTTTTACGAGAACAAAAGTAGTTATCAATAACAGCCTTTGTATTTAGTATGAGGTCGTATATGGGGTAAAAAATGAAAGTGAGAAAGAATAGGAATAAAACTTACGTTCTCCATGAGACAATTGAATGGAAATCCCGATAAAAGTCAGGACAACTAGGAGACGAAAATTTTGCCCCATATTTTCAATATTAACTATTGGAAATGCAAGAAAACGGCAGAATTTGAATTGTTTGAACTGGCACTCGAGAAAGCTGCTCAACTGTGAATTTAAAAGGTTGATGCTGCTCTGGTCAATATTTCTGGAAAACTAAATGGAGAAACGAATCTGCAGTGAAATAAACAGATTTGCACAAAAAGCAGGAAAGGGATGCAATTGCGAGCGGAAATGGACAATTTAATTGTTTAAACGTGAACGTCCAATGTGCCGAGTGATCAGACAGGGTTTCTAAAAACCCACAAAGTTGCGTTGAATTTGATGAGAAGTCATACACAAAGTAATGGGCAAAGACTGAATCACGTAGTGATCTCATTATGTCATGATGATCGTGGATATAAAATGTGTTTCCCCACAAACTATAGATAGGTGCTCTTTTTGGGACATCGGCTAATTTCATGATGAGTCAATTTTCAACAGAATGAGTTTTGGGGGAAACGTTTGAGTATGAGAAATCATACGATGCAAATGATAGTTAGGTCCATTTGGAGAAATTCATTATATTCGCAATTATGAGCATGCAAAAATCAGTAATGGGAGATTTTTAAATATAGAAATTGAATGATGCGATGCACGAGGCAATCATATCTCATTTTTTGATCCAAATATCACAACACAATAACAGTTTCCCCTAAAATTAGAGCATTTAATAACAACTTAAATTTTTCTATCACAAATGCTTGGAATAATAATTTGCACGAGGCTTTTTTGCCAAAAATACTCTGGAATAGTTCATGGCATCAAGGTACTAATATAATGAAGGTATACATGATTACCCCAAAAGTTTCAATGAAGCAGTAAATTATTCAATTAGATGTAACAAAAAGATAAAATCACAGAATTCGTATACATAAATGCCTTTGTGGCCAACGACTTCTTGGAATCATCATGTTGACAGCGGTTCATTCCAGGATTGAACTTCACCGGAAGCAAAGGCAAGGTAAAATATTACATCAAAGATGTAAATCCCTGATGTAATAAAAAACACTATTTGCCAATTTTCCAGCGTCGGCTATGGACAAAGAAAATATTTGTTTACAATAATTTACAGCGACCTCAAAAATAAAAATCCGGATCCATACACATTTTTTATGGAGCATTAGATAATTATTATGTATTAAATTTGTGCATGCGCTAATCATAATAATAATTGATGGAGGAGCCATGACCAACCTCCTCATTTATAAAGATGGAAGCAACATAGGGAGCAGCAATGCCACACACATTAGCAATTGTACTTGTCACACCCATTAAAACTCCAGCGTGATTGGGTGCAATGTCAACATGATTAACTCCATAACCACCATAAGTGGCACCATTAATGGCTATGCCAATAATAAGCAATGTGACCGTGAATGTCTTGCTAAATCCAGCGTATGAGGCTGCTACAAGCGTGATGGCCGAACCCAAATGACCTAAAATTGATAGGTTTTATAAAAAAAGTGACAATTGGCATAAATTTCTGGGAAAATCAAATATAATTCAATTAATATTTTTAATATGCGCGAGCACAATATCCTCCAGGAAAGCCTAGGACTGACCAATGGTTTCACAAGTCTTTCTAACCGCCCCGATCGTAAATTTTTTGGATGATATAAAATAATCCGCTACTTGGGTAAGTATAATGGAGAAGCCCCAAGAAATCAAATAGGGCATAGCGGAGAGCCCGCTATTCTGTAATCAAAACGTTTATTATATAAACTTTCAAACTTTTCCTTGCCATTTTCATAACACTTTGAGCAAAGAAAATTGTACACTTGAAACCTACTGTTTTAATGTTGAAGTGCATAACGGTTTTCATGTAGGTTGGTAACTCAGTGAGAAATGTGTAAAATCCCCAGGAATCGGTCGTATTTGCAATGATGATGGCCCAAACTGGCATAGAGGTCAGCATATGTTTCCAAGGAACGGACAACTTGGCCTGCTCGAAATTTTACGTAAACCTGTCAATATTTGTTCTTTAGAAATGCAAAATGTAAATACTTAAAAAATATTCTGTGTGAATAAAACGTATACCAACAATTCTAATACCTTTGGTGGCTTTCCGCCGATGCTTCTCTGAATAAAAACAATTTCTTCCGGGGTAGTCCTACTGCTTGTATCAGGACTCTCGCTGGCTAAAAGTAACCATAAAATAGCCCATAAACTAGCTAATAATCCAGTCACGTAAAATGGTGCAGGCCAACCTCCCAGAAAATTCGACTCGATCATAAAACCACTTGAGACCATGACAATGGCTGTTCCTAGCTGACCTCCTGCAAAAAAATAACAACCATGAGTGGTGGAACTGTTTACATGGTGAATTATGTTTCTATTGTTTATTTAAAAAATATAGATAATAAAGTCACCTGCATATATAAATGTTCCAAGTTTGCTCCTCTCGCTTGGTGGAGCCCATTTAGCCAAAATGGTATGCATGGCTGGAGAACAACATCCCTTAAGCAAAAGTATACAGTTTTCATCGTCATTCACCAAAGCACCTGGCAATAGTGGCAATTGTTACAGATACATTTATTATCAAGTTAATAATTTACATCACATAAACCTTGAACTGCTCTGGTGAGGAGAAGAACATGCCAGTTCCACATTGCTGCAACAGGTATAAGTAAAGTCATGACAGCTGCACCGAATATCCCAAGACCTAAGCACCATTTTCCTCCGAACCGTTGAGCAAGGAGACCCCCCGGGATTTTCGCAACCAAACTTCCCCAATAAATTGATCCTAAGATAAGTCCCTGAGATTTTTCATTCCAATTGAATTTCACACTCGTATTTTGAGGATGAGAAAAGCTTTCGATATTTTCATGGTTCCATGGGTTGTAGGAGGAAAGACTTTCCGTTGACAATGGACCGTAAAGCAGAGGTACGGAAGTTACATTGTTCGCTTGCAGAGACACATCTGTATTTTTCACAAGAACTCCGGATTTGTCATTCACCATAGCTACAATAGCTAAAGGCATAGTCACGCGCATTCCATGGAGCAGTGTGAAGCCAAAGAAGCCCAGGAGTGCAAGAGAATGTCTGCTACCCCAACCTGTGGACATTTAAGAAATTCTTAAGCAATAAATATTCTAAATAATTCCCTCATCTTTGCGAATTCTTCGTCTCTTCCACCATGCAAGTACATATGTAATAGCTTATGTAACATTATACACTGAAACCTTGTTTAAAACAGTTGTCAAGCGTTAATGTTACTATTAATTATTGTTAAGTAATCGTTATAGCATTTTTATTTGGCAAAGAATAACATACCCTTGGGTTTCCGCACTTCCGAATTTTCAATCATTTCAACCAAATCTCCACTTTTATCGGCATGTTTCACGTCCTTGGACATTTCTTATATAGTCAGTGCAGAAAAGAATGTTGGATTAAAAATAACCTACCGTGAGAACAGAGAGTCAGGCTGAGTCCCTGCTCTGCTTAACGGACTGTCTGTTATATCAATGGGTTCGCAAGGGGAATTTCCAACTTCTGTGCATAGCTGTACAAACAAATGTAAATAGTAAATACACTGTTCCTCAGATAAAGGGTAATGTAAGAAACCAAAGTGTATTCCGATGGACCTGGGCTGCAAAACTTCACGTGTACATATCTTGCACGTATAAACACAAATGTAAATAAATTGCTTTATTTAGAGAAGCCTATCAAGTTATACATTAAAGTGGAAGAACATTAAAGTAACATGAGACAACGGTGGGTAAATATTACATGGGAACGTTGCGTTCTATACTGAGGTAAAATTAACTGGCTACTACAATAGCAGAAACATTAAATAAAGCTTACCAATGTTAAGTTATATCGTAGATTCAAATAAAAAGATAATTGAAAGTACCTTGAACCTCTTCCTTATAGCAAAGGCCAATTAAAAGGTTTCCAGAGGTGGCATAGAGTTCAGTTCAGCTAAATGTGCAATGCAGATAATAAAGACAGTAAGGAGAGTGGAGGGAAATCGCACTGGTGTTGAAGATGAATAAAATATGCTCTTCTGAATCAATGATTACAACCCTCTTTATCGATAATTGTGCTAAGGTTTAGTGCAAACGGACAGAGCACCACAACATTTTCAGAGTACACATACTAGTAAATATACTAGCAAATTGTCACCCCCCCGCACTTCACAATCATTAGATTATATTTTTGGTTGATTCTAAAATCGTGTAGAGATAAATACAAATGAAAATATACATAGTTTGTCATGTGTATAATCATATGACTTATTCTTGGCAAGTGCTCATGGGTTTATGATGCCAATTCCTTAATTCGAAAGTAGTTGGGACTTGGGACCTGCAAATATGAGCGAGATTTTTATGAATTTTTTTGTCCACATTAAAATCACTTACATATCCACTTGACTTGGGCATTAGCTACAAGCAGCAAGTCTCAATTAAATTTTTTCTTATCCTGAAAATTAAGTAAATCCAACACAATAACCATCCAAGGTTAAATTTATTATTATTGTAGGCAATGGAGGAGAATGAGCGACAGGATTTGACAGAAGCCCTTGTAGCTCAGTCGGTAGAGCACGCGGCTTTTAACCGCGGGGTCCAGGGTTCGAGTCCCTGCGAGGGCGTAAATTTTGGTCAATTTTAAAAGAAACTAATGGCAATTAAACGTATTTGGAACATCTTATTTATTTTTACAAGCACTGACAAAGGGTACAAATGTATATATATGCGCTATTTTATATAGTACGTTAGTATAATGGTTTGAATCATAACACATTGAGCTTACACAACTTTTATATTCTTTTCTACTTCCTATTATTCTTATTGGGGTAATATTGGTTAAAGCACTGGGTAGGTGCGTCTGTATTGACGATCCAGCTCATTCTCCAGCAAAACAATTTCTTCTGCATTTCTTGCAATTCTTCTCATCATGCGTCCAGTTTGCATGATTATTTTCATTCTGAAAATATTTTCATAAATATTAATCTCTTGCTTATTCAATTCCCTTTACATATATAGTTAAACATTTTTTTCGTCCAAACAAACTTGCACTTGTAAAGTGTAGTGCAAAATTTAAAACGTACCTTCTCTGTACATGACTATCCTTATCATCTGTCGTCTCAGCATTGCACATTAGCCTAGCCTCATTGACGTACAAGTTCTGCTCAAAAATTAGTTTCTCGCCTCGTTTATTCTTATTTTCTACGATCTTCTCCTGATTTCCAGCGGCCTTCATGAGACTTTTTTGGTAGTTCATGAATTTCTTGTGGAACTGTAAAAATCAATAATTTAAGAAAATCCTTTGCATTTTCCGACGTAAAATTAAATACTTGAAAAGCAATAAAGGATAATGGTAGAATTTAAGTTACATTCTCCGCCAAATGTTGCAGTTCACGAATCTTCTGAAGACGAGCTTCTTGCATTTTCTTAAAATTCCTCCCTTGCTTGATAAATCCAAGAATATCTTTTGTGGCCTATCAAAGAAATTCAGTGGTAATGAATATTTTAGAAGTTTACCGAAGTTTGATTTACTTTTAGATTATTCTTCATTCGACTCGTCTCTCATAATTGCACTTTGTATGCCTTCTTGCATGCCACACAAAGAAGGCATAAAACACCTAATATGTTAAAAATGTTGTGGCGTGCAAAAAGGTATACAAACTGTAATTATTCAGGACGAGTCTTCATTCGTACAATAATTACGATCGAACTTCAGGTAAGTTCGTTTGATCGTTTAACTATTATGTAGAGATAATAAAATTTTACTTTAATTGTATTAATGTCATGGAATTTTTCTTGCAAATCCCGTTTACTCATTGCTGCACATTTGTACCTCCATTCAAATTGCTTGATCTGTCGGTGTTGAACTTTTCCTCTGTTCATTGCTCGAAGTTTCACTGAACCATATTTCTGAACAAAAATCAAAAATTACTCATAATTTGTTGCAAGTACCTTTAAAAATTGTGACTAATTAATAGGACAGAGTTAATATTATAAGAAGTACTTCACTTGAACTAACCGTAATGAAATGGTTGCAAATCTCGACGAATTTCTTTTTGAGCAAGACAGCGTTATAAAAATCGGATCTAGTGGCAGCGTTAGTTAATTCAACTTGACCTTGATTTAGAACCATTTGAAATTCAAAATTATGAATATTCGCCATTTTAATATCTCTCTGGTGAGACAAACTCGCTAAAACGGTGGCAATTGCCATCGAAACTTCATCTTCTCGGGATTTACACTCAGCTAATGCTTGCTTCAGTTCCAAAAGTTCTGTCCCAATAGCCCTAGTTTCGTATTCGCATAGAATTTTGTCTCTCCTTAAAATTGTGAAACGATCCCAAGTTGAGCGTGGGCAACCCATAGGATTTTGAATGGGATCATCTAATTCCATAAGTGCGGTACTAATCTTATTTCCTAAATCGCCATTATCCTCAGCAAAAGCACGAAGATTTTGTGAATTTAATGCTTGTATCATTAGATTTGTCACATCCGATGTTTTCTCATTCTTTAAATTAAAGCGCGGTCGTTTCCTGTAAAAGAATTAATGATGTAGAGGAATTTCAAAAGTGAACATTGCAGTATAATTTTTCAAACGACGTACTTGTAAAGCCTCATGAAATGATCGAAGAAATGTCCAACCTCGCCTAAGTCCCGCCGGAAAGTTCTTTCAAGTAAACGCTCCCTATCTACCACAAACTCGTACCGTTTGGTACAAGATTCCACCCTGGTGAGAAGTTGGGAAGCTAAACTCTGAGAACTTTTCATGGAGTCTTGAAGTTTTTTCAACATATTGCTATATAATTTTAAATTAGAAAATTTTATACCAATGTTATTCGAAGGAAAAATGGGCGAAAATATTTTTAACTTTAAAATCATAAGACTTTAGAAACCTGAGACGCTCTTCATCGGCATCCAACTGATGTCTCCTCATGATTTGCTTTACCATTCGTGATAACTTGATTTCTTCCATCCTAATACACAATTCAACCCGAACTTTGAGAATCCAAAGTTCTTTGATGCGGCTATCAATTAGCTGTTTAGAGTCCTATAGGTACCAACAAATTTTGACTGTACAAATGCGCAAAATACAAACATAGGCTAAACAAATACCACATTCTAAAATGCAAATAATAACTTTATGTAGGAAGATACCGCATTTTGTCTTATTATTGTTCTCAATTCTTGCTCTAATTCCTTTTTAAATTCCGCTCTTGCAACCTCCAACTCTGCAACTTTCTTTTTGTATTCCTCTGCTTGCTTAAATTCTTCCGGGTTCCATTCCCATTCCTCTTTTAGTATCATGAACATCGGCCTTGGAACATCTTTCCTGAGGATATCTTCTTTTCTAGTTTCTAAAACACCATCCATCATTACAATAAGAGCTCGCTCGTAGAAATCATCTTGTTGTGCGAGTCTACGAGCTTCTTCCTCTAATCGCTTTCGCTCCAATTCAACCCGCTCTTCTTCGGTATAGTAACGTTCGAAAGGAATCTGAAAAATGATTTGTGGAACATAAATAACGTCAAATCAAAAAAACAGTGTATATTTTATGGATTAAGGCAAGGTCACCTCGCTATCCTGAACAACAAAAACATTTGCTGGTTCTTCACGTAGATCCCATTCTGGATCCAGAATTTCCATGTTGATTCCAAAATAGTCAGTAATTTCTCTGAGTCGGCTGTTCCGATCTGATATGATCTTCATTTCTGCTTCTTTCACCGACCTTATTTCTTCGTATTCAGCATTGAAATATTCCTTGAGACGCCTTATCTCAGTCTGCAATGTTAAAATAGAGAATTTTATTAAAAAAATGAAGAACCTACTTATAATTAACATCATTGAAATTGGTAAAACTGACTTCAATAATGGTCATTTGATTTCTAATGTGATGCCTTGAACTTAGTTCCAACTGGTCATATAACATTGGGTTTGGTTTAATAAACTCGTGGAGGGAACTTCCTGAGTATAAACTCATTTGGAAGGATCTTTGATCCATCTCTTCCTCTTCTATCTCTACTTCATCATGACTCGGAGTCATTTTTAGAACATCAAAATCCTCGTCTTCATCGGCACTGTCTCCACTTGTACCGGAATCATCCACTTCGACGGTTTCCATTTCTCCAGACTCTGTTTTTCTCACAACTTTCTTCTTCTTCTTCCTTTTCCCATACTCCTCCTCCTCTAAATAGTCTTCTGGTATCTCAAAAGCCTGAACACTCTCGCTTAGTTCTTCGTTATTAGTTGTAGCGCTGTAAGCCACGATGACATCTTTACCCGTGACGTCACTATTGGTTCGAGATTCCGTTCTAGGGACATCAGCCCCTACCACTGGAGTAGCAAATAGGTTTCCACCCGAACTAGGCGAATTACTTGCGGACACATCTTCAGCAGCTGTGTCTGCCTTCTCGATTTCATCCTCGTCAGAGTCCACTCCTTCTATTGCTCGGTCTATCGCATCAGCAGCAGCTATAGGATCCAGCCTGTCCATTCCAGCAAAAGATTCTACAGATCCGGGTTGGTCTTTCCCCATTCCCAAAACGATTTGAAGAACATTGACAGAAGCAGCAGCGCCAATTCTGTTAATTTCTTCCTCCAGAGCATCCACCTTCCTCTCGAATAAACGAGCCTGGACAGTTTCATTGTAGGCTTTTTGACATTCCATAAAGACAGGCATCAAAGGGTAATTACTGATTTCTCGAGAAAAGTCAAATCCCTGGTAAACAGAATTTGTTTAAATACTGACTTGGCAAATTATTTGCAAACCATACGCAATTTTTATTTGGGGTCAAATCGATCTTACATTAATCCTACTGCCTTTAACTAGGAAAGAATCCCAAACCATGTCTTTCATCCTACGAACCCATTCTTCTCTTTCTTCGATGATACTGGTTGCCACAGCCTCCGCAATTGTTTTATCCTTTTGAAACTCGTCGTTTTGAATATCCTCCTCATCGCTGTCCAACTCGAACTCATCCATCTCCAACTTGTCCTCCTCCGCACGCTCGTAATTTGCAATTAGCAGTTCGTGAATCTTTAATCATCAACATTTTTACATTAGGCCATACACCGGCTAGTAATTTGTAAAATCAGTTCAAAAATATATTTACACTATCTCTGATTTCCTTAATGCCATTTTCCAGGAATTTGGTTTCTTCCAAATATTTTCGAGCATTAAATTCCTCCATATCTTTTTCTTTGATCTCACCGAGTGTCATTTCGTCCGGTTGCACAGCTGGCCTTTTCTCAACTACGATACCGTCAATGATTTTTAGCTGAGCTGCTATCACTGCCTTCATATCTTCACCCAGTCCCAAAGCTTCCCAGTTCGGTTTGGGTGGTTTTTTCCTGTTGTAAATATATAACACAGGAAATGCAAAATACACCAAATAAAATCAATCATGAACTGTTAATAAAGGATTTACATAATTGATGCATGATGACTTTGATGATATGATTATTTTTGTTTAGTCATCGGATGTTAACTCACTCTAGAGTAATGTGAACCAACGACCGATCTTTACCGATGGCGATGATTTGTGTTCCATTTAAACTCACAACGCCATCCAAAACACCTCCCTGTCCAAAATAATGTGTATGAATCTTATGTCGTGTTACAGTTTCCGGATGTTTTGGAGCAGGGGGCTGATTCACAAAAACATATCCATCGTCCCCAAAAGTGAAGAACTTGTCCGAAATGACTAAGATTCGGTTGATATCCAGTTGAAAATCAAAATTAAATTGCAGATCAGGTTCTTTCAAGGAGCCAGCTTGGAGCTTTTAATTATTATGATACATAACATTAAAAATTAAAATATTTACTTAACTTTTTTAATATCTACAGTTAAAACAAAAATGCATACATACATCCTCCGTATAGGGAATAAGTCCTATACCCATTCCATCACAACTGTACGAGTACATCAGTCTTTTAAAAGGCGAAAAACACAATGTATTCATGGGAGCATCGAAAGCTTGAGATGCCACTAGTTCCAATGTGTCATTTTCTAATTTGTAATTATTAAGAAACGATGGAACCTCATCTTCGGGTTGCTTCGTCAAAACCTGAAGCCGAAGATCTTTGTACTGAGATGGAATGTTTATGTGCCAAATCCGTCCTTTAAAATATTAGCAAAAATAATATCGTCATAAATTATTTACGGCTGACTTAAAAAATTCAAAAATTTTGTACCTGGTAATTCTGAACTGTCTAAGTACATAAATTCCAAGGTGGGCAGTCCATACTGAAGAAACAACAACCCACGGTGTGAATCACCAGTCACAAGAAGTTTGCCCCGGGCACAAAATGCGATTCGGTCTATCACTTTTATTAAATATGACAGAGAGAGAAAGAAAAAATCAATTAATTTCACTGATACTTCAACAGTATTTTACCTTGCGACTTGTGACACAGTAATATCATAACAATTTTTAAGTGAGATTAGCGGTTACTGAATATTCCTGATATTAATACAGTTGAATTTTAACCATATAAATGATTACGAGCTATTCTACATGTCCCTCTAATAATTGCTACATAATAAAACTCTCTAACATCTCTTTAGGTAAACCAAACCTAATTCTAAAATTATCCAAGAACGCAGTTATTGTACCACGAGCTCCTATTAGTAGACCTATAACTTGAACTCGTTTTAGACGATACTTTTCCAAAAACACTTATTATGTTATTATTACCGCTATACTGCTTGGCGCTAAACTGATTCAAGTCACAAAACTTGTTTACGAATACTGAATAGTATTGAATAACCAACCTCCTCGATCATTTAAGAATCCACGATACAGAATTTTGGGATTTACCAAATCGCGAATATCGACCAAAATCACAGTTCCTTCCGGTGTTCCAACAGCTACGTAGGGGAGCAACGGGTGGGACTGAACTGTCAAAGCACGAAATGGCAGTTTCCATCTAGCATGCTGAAAGAACAAGAAAAATGTATGTTCAATTTGGTAGAAGTATGTAGGAATAATTACTATTAAGTAAAAAAAGACGATAATAAAGTAATGAAAAATAAATGGGTCTAGAGGATGACTCGTCCAGTAACGTTTTCGTCCAATTTTGTTTCACCCAGCGAATATTTTGTCCAAATATTTTTCTTTCATAAAATTTTTCGACGAAGCATTCTATCCATAAAATCTTTCTGGACAGAGAATATTTTTAAAAAAATTCTGGTTTAAATTTTTTGGATTAATGTGCTTATCCCAAAAATACTGGACGGAAGTGTTTCTGGACACGTCTTCGAGCTAACTGAAAAAGTTTCATTTTAGTACTAGATGTCCAGTCCTCGCCGCCCAAATGATGACTTGACCTCTGTCAGACACGGTAGCCACGTATTCCGACTCAGGCTCAATAAAGGTTACGTACTGGATATTTGAATTCACAAAATCGGTTACAGCTAGAGAAGAACGAAACCTTCCCTCAATAACAATATCCAATTTTCCTGTCTGAAAATAGTAGTAAATATTTTTGTTGCATTATTCTGAATTGTAAACTATATGTGTTTGATAATTTGAATGTGAGTAAATGAGTAATGCAATCCTCACAGATTCATTAATAGCATAGAACGAATTATTATGAATACGGCTCCCCATACAGTATGGCAACAATCTTGAAACATTTCCACTGAGCTCGATGGTTCCCTTGAGGTTGATTCCATTAAAATCTGCGACTAATATCTGTAATATCCATTGTAGAATGTATGCAATTACTTATATACAGTATATAGAAAAACAATTATTCCAGTTTTATTTTATTAACGTGATTCTATTATTTTACCAAGAAGTTTCCATTGGAAGATACAGCAGCTAAGTACGATTCGTAGGAGAAAAGCTTGGTGATCTTAGCTTTTGGCTCATATCGAATAGGTCCTACTTTTAGAAGCGTTTTTTCTGCAAAGTGAAGCTGGAAAATAAAATAACATGTTGGCAAAAGGTTAGATTTCATGTTTTTGTTTCTTAAAATTGGATGCTTACTTTATAGATATTTCTATTATTGTCTAGCGCGAAGAAGTCGCCGTTGTTTGTCCACGTAACGGATATTATGTCAATACCAGAGGGAGCTCCTCTTCTTGGATCAGATTCAAAGGCATGGGATGTGTTGGGAGGTAGGGAAATCTCCGTTCGAATCACATTATTTTCAGTAAATGCTTGCAGCTCGTAGAAGGTTATGTAATTGCTTGACCATTCGATCCAGTAACTTTCAAAGGCGTTACTTCAAGGTATGAATAATTGAATTCAAAATATTATTATTCCAACGTCTTTTGGGAGTCCCATATACACAGCACTACTCACCATTACTATAAATGTTGATTTCATTAACATGGAGCAAATGGCGATACAGTCTCTTTGACGAGGTTTAATACAAAAAAGTGTGCAACTATAATAAAAAAGTAAAAACTGGATTTTGTAGCAAAAACTTTGTACATTTTTCGTAAATAGCCATAGCCGGTAATTCCCTTCTATGCACTTTTCCATGTTCAACAACCACTCAAACTTCGGGATGCACATACATCCCGAAGCTTATTTTTTATACTGTGATGACTCCCTCGGATTTTCTTGAGGTGGATATCATTAAAAAGCTCTAGTCGAGAGCTTTTCAACGGTACCTACCATATTTCCGTGTAGGGATTGGCTATTGACTTATTGACCAATTAAATGGCAAAATTTTACAAAAAATGCATCATGACATCGCTGCCCACTTTTTTGTATTAAACCTCGTCAAAGAGACTGTATCGCAATTTGCTCCATGTTAATGAAATCGACATTTATCGTAATGGTGAGTGTAGTGCTGTCTATATGGGAGGGCCAATTTTTCATAAAAGATACTCTTTTATACGTAAATCTCGAAAATTGGTTCAAAATATTAAAATTCGCAAAATCGATACTTAGCGAATTTCAACTTTTCCGCTTTTTTTTGAAAAGGAGCCACTGTGGCAACGTTTGGTCGCACGACAAAAGAACTAGTGCATTAAGTAAAATCGTCCACAGGAATACAAAGAAAACATTTGAAAAGTCAGTGTTTACCTGATGATCAAATTAGAGGTGACTTCGTTTTCTAAGCTATTTACGACAAGAATCTCTTGCTCTTGGGCCCATCGCCATACTGATACTGTGAATTCTGGGACTCCCACGAGAACCAGCAAGAGATCTTTCTTGGTAAATCTTAATGCACGATACTCAAACTCTGCGCAGCCTGTTACCAAGAGTATATTTACAAATATGTACAAGCTATATACTGCTTAAAGCACCCCGAAAACGTAAGTAGTAATTATTACGAAAAAAACTCACCTTTTAATTCAGCTGCCAAAGATTCTGTGCAGCTTTCGTTGTCATACTTATATATCAAAATCCTAGGCTTTCTGGTTGTTTCTGCTATCGCAAACGTAGAAATAGATGGATTTCCTTCTAAAATTCCAATCCCGTCGACTTCTACGTAAAATATCCCTACAACTTCGGCTTTCAGTGGTGATGTTAAAACTTTTAGGTATTTTATGTGACATCCACTGACGTAAGCAAGTGTTTGATCAGAGATCGTTGTAACTAAAAAGTTCGGTTGACTAACACCACGAATCCAGCGATCAAAACCATCACCAATGTTACTGGGGAAAAATCGACATTAAAATTTTACATAACATTGCAGAGCATCCAGAAATAACGCCAACCACTGCAAATCTCCATTTAGATTCATTTGTAATAGATTCAGTTACAAAAACCAGTGCTATTGGCGCCACTAACTAACAGTAAGTCATTTCGTATTAAATTCATTTACACAATTCACACAAGTCAGTCGTTCCAATGCATTAATGAGAAGATATAGCGAACTAGTAAACAGAGATTGTATGTTATACCAAGTTTTATCTGATGAAAGGTCTCCACCCCCTCCTCCCGATGGAGCCGCAGTGCTTCCGCGGTCTTTTCTGACTTCTTCGTCATGATCTACCATTTTCCTCAATTTGGTTACACAAAAGCTTTAGTTTTTCGATTCCACTGAATCCAACCTGTATCCTTTGCGTACATCAAAAAAGTATTTTATTTTAATCTCTCAAAGTTTACAAAAACATTTTACTAACAGAAACTCTTGCATTGAACATGATTCTCATTTACAGCCTTTCTCTACCTTAAAAATAACCTATAAAATGTGGTACCTTATTAAAAACGATCTTTACACGGCACAATGATGCCAATGCCACATAGCTTAAACACAAGAAAAATGTTAGACGGATGACGCTCAGCTTTCCGGCGAATGTCTGTCTGTAGTCCTCAGGAGTTAGTAGAACTGAAAGTGGCTTTTACCCAGGTGGTTTGTTGACATGTTTTGATACAAATGAAGTGATAAGAAGGTGAGCATTTTGGCAAATAATATTCACTATTCACTGAAGACAGAAATGGTTGTAATTGGAAAGTTAAAATACTTGGTATTTTTATAGTCTCATCCTCTGAGTTTGCATGTATGCAACGATCAAACTAGTTGCCATGGAGACAGTCCTTCTAAACAGTGAGGGAATAAGTAACATAGCGGGCATAATCAGCAGTCTGTCGTATGATTTCGGTAAAATTCGGCCACCCACAACCGAAAGAAATGTTTAGCAAATTTTTGCTATTTTTGAGCATATAACTTGTGATATTTCCCATTAAGTAAATAGCTTCAGCATTGGGATTTTGGATAAATCCTTTAATTTGTATTGTGATTGTTTTCTTGCCATACATTTACATTAACTCGTAAATTACAGTTTTTCATGTCCCATTTGGCGTTCGGTTTGACTGAAATACTGTAAATTGAGTCACTGACTGAAATACGATGCACCGCATGTAGTATTATATAGTAAGTATAAGTACCACTGTGCTTTACCAGGAGAACAAAGTGTGGGAGCTCCTGTTTGATACAATGCAATTTTTATCCATCTCATCCATTGCGGAACACTTACTGTGTTTTGGTACTTAACAAGCATTGATGAGTCAAAACCACAATATGTGCAATATGTTGCATAGCATATCATATTCGTAGTAATCGAGAAATTAAATTATATAATCTACAGATTATACATTTTATTCTTCGTTTCGTGATACAAAACACCGGAAAGCCAGGGTTCGAATGGTTTAAACGATGAAGTCTTGGAATCTTTTTCCAATTATTGTCGAAAAACTTTATTGTAACAGATCAAAAGATCGTTACAATTTTGTAAATGCTTGCGTTACATCCTACATTAAATGTGAGAGAGAACTTGTACGAGACTCATATGGTGCCCAGCTCCGTGCACCCGAACAATAAACTTAATACTTATTGTTAGTTACTATATCTTTATTAGTGCCGACTTGGACTAGTCCAGGGTCTTTCATCCAGGAGAATTTTCGTCCACGACTCAGAAAAATGTCATTAAAAAACAGTCACCGAATTTTTTTCGTTCAACGCGCGATGTAGTCGAAACATAAAAATATACTTGCAAGGTACTTTCCATTGAATCGATCGAGGTCACATCAGGAAATTTTGCAATTTGATATTTACGTAAAAGATTTTTTTGTCAATTTGTTACTAAATCGCTAGGAGGTGACATCTTCTAAAAATACGTGCTGCCGAACGAGTTAAAATTTTAAACTTAAGGTTTTTAGGCAAATTCAGCATGGTCCTCACTTTCAGTTTTGGATTCCGACCATTATTGCCGAATTTATTTTATGCCCATGACACTGAAATAAAAACTGATGTCCATTTCGATGTAATATCTGTAGCTATAACTTCGGCAATAATGGTCCGAAACTGAAAGTGAGAACCTTGCTGAATTTGCCTAAAACCCTTAAGTTTAAAATTTCAACTCATTCGGATGATCCATTGCTGAGATATAGCCTGCCCACTTCCAAAATTATCCACCGAGGGAAAATTCCTCCAGCCAAGGGGGTACATGTAGGAATTTTGTCAATATTTTTCCCGGACCCTGCCAAGTGCCCCCAACATGAAAAAAAATATTTTGGTCAATACCCGCACACTCGAAACAGTAAAGTCGTGACTGATCCTAGAAATACAAGCTCATAAGTTAAAATCACAGAACCTCTCCCGAAGTATGCACGGTTCTCTCACAGCTTCAGGCGAATGTAGTTTTTATGTGAATTATTCATAAAATATATAGAATAAAAAAATTCGTCGAAAATATATATGAGCGTGCTTTTTCCGCAAGAGAATGTTTCAAAAGTTGAAAATTCTATTATTTATTGCAACATTGCATTGTGAGTTGCGAGTCAGAAAAAAATGCAACTTCTTAAAAAACACAAGTATTTTTAATAATTTATTATAGCTCAACACAAAGGCATGTCGGAATAATATAGGCAAAGGATGTATTGGTATTGGGTGAACTACCTACCTGCATTCGTTCTTCGTGCAGTTCAGATGGTGTTCTGTATCTTTCTGTATAGTTTTTGTTTTTAGTATATAGTAGAAACAAATATTAGAGCAGCAGTAGTGCGGTATTTGTAATATTATTGCAGAGTTTAGTTTTATTCTGCTGTAACTATTTCAATTTTTCCATACTCTGTCATAAAATTGCTGGTTGATATCCGTGGTCATTGATTGATGATGTAAAGTAAGCAATATTTAAGCAATAATTTATTGCTAGAGGCAAAATTCTAAATGGAAATGTTTCAGCGAATTTTGCTCAAACGAAGTGAGTAAAAGTTAAAGATTCTATGCGGAAAAATATTTCGCTGACTGAGCACCCGAAAATTTTCTGTGGATACAATTTGGAGTGAGTACGTAGTAGAGTACACAAAAACTAGAATCTTAAAAGAAGATGGCGAATACTCAAAAGAGGATTGTAATGCCACCTCTATGCCTGCCTCCAGGATGCCCCCCACCTTGCTGTCCACAGCAGTGTTGCCCACCTTGTTGTCCACCACCGTGTTGTCCGCCACCTTGCTGCCCACCACCATGCTGCCCACCGCAGTGTTGCCCATCACCGTGTTGCCCACCACCTTGTTGTCCTCCGCAATGCTGTTCTCCACCATGCTGTCCGTCGCCTCCATGTTGCCCAAAGCCTCCTTGTTGTCCACCTGGACCCCCATGCTGTCCACCACCGTGCTGTCCTCCGTGCTGTGATCCCTGTTGCAAAACAAAATGTGGATGCTGTGGGGGTAGATCTACGATTATTTGCGTCCCGAAGTAATTGTACATCTGTGAATACTTTTAGAAATAAATTTAAAGTATATTCGTGTATTCTAAAAAGATAACGTCCCAAATAATTTCAAGGGGATGCCCACCCCCATGCTGCTGTCCTCCTCCCTGTAATCCATGCTGCTGCTGTCCATGCTGCCAGCCATGCTGCAATTCTTGCGACTCCAATAATTGTTGCTCCGATAAACCAGCATCCTTCAATAATTGTAACTTCTATTGCTCTGAACTCCCGAAGGGCTTCGGAGCCAACGGTGGTTGTAATAATTTCTACCAGAATCCAAGTTCACCAGATGATTGCTTGCCTCAACCGCCCCCCTTTCCAGACTGCTATCCAGCCTCAGACCCATGCTGTGATGGCATGAACCGTGCCGCTGGTGACGATCAACTAGCTCCGGTTCCAAGACGAGACTGCAAGCCAGGGAGACGTGGTGCATCCCGCGGACGTCAGGCTAGCCCTTACAGCCGTAGTCATTCGAGATCCCGAACCCCACAAAGTTACAACTCTGGTAGCCCCTACGCTAACTACGGAAGGTCAAAAAAAGGCTTGCACAGAGGAGTGAAAGGTCATTCTGACGCTGTCTACAATGAAAGCAGTTCAAGAAATGTTTCGGATCATTCTTCTCCAATCTATACAAAACATAGGGCCGGGAAACAAAGATCTCAGCATAGGTCAAAAGAACGCAGACTGGCCCGAGGAAACCGACCCGAACTTAAAGAAATGATAAAAGAGTTTTGCAATGAATCCGTTTCAGCGGTAGTACCCCCACCTAAAACAAAAAGCACGGGCCAATGCACCTCACCTCAGCGAACTGGCATGCGTAGTGCATGTGTGGAAGCGCGCTCATCAGATAACGTACTCGATAGTATGAAATGGACCGACGGGGCAACGACGCCTTTGAAAATAACCGCAAAAGGTCAGAAGTCCAAAGGAATGGCTGACTCACATGTTCGGGGGAAATTGCTTTCACCCCAGGAAATGAAGATGCGTGGCGCAGATGTTGGTGACGGTACTTGTGTGAAACCTTTTGAAGTAAAAGATATTGAGCAATTGGTATTTCCTGTCCGCAGGGGACGCAGTACGGCTAGAAAGCATACACATGCTTCAGGTCAAAAGGATCATTCAAAATCCATGAAAAGAACGCATTCACCTCAAAGTTCCAGGTCGGATCTTAAAGATAAGCATACCTTGCCTCGTTCTGAACCTTGTGGTACTAACCAAGAGCTGATGGACCACCCACCTGAATTCACGGCGAAGAACGACACTCCAATCAGTACACTTCAACTTTTTGGACCAAATCATCCCCAAACTGCAAGCAGCTTAATGATAAGCGCTCCCCCCACCGTGACATCTGGTGGAGATGGTGTTCCACACGCACAGAGCGACAATGCTCAAGTAAAGGAAAAATCGTCATCTGTAAACAGAAGAGCCAGATCATGTGAATCCACAAAAAAGTTGAACCAGTCATATAAAATCGTACTGGGGGATAGTAAAATACCTCCCAAAACCGCTGCGGTTTGCAGCATGGAAAAAACTGTTCAGTCAATACTCCAGAGTGGAGAAAATACAATTATAAATAACATCACTCATCAACAGTTCTGCGTTATGACCCTACAAATTGACCAATCCGGAGCCCAAAAGTACCCTCCCAAGAATCCTAATCCCATAATTTTCGTTCCCCCTATTTCTGAAAACCCTCCCAAAAGTGTAAACAAATCTGAGGTAAAAAGTACTGCTGAACTTCGAAGCACCGGTCGGTATCTAAATGAACCCTGTGGTACTCGAAACGATTTCGAACAGAAGCTGCATGAACCCAGCCCTTTATCGCAATTTAGGAGAAGTATCATGTCAGGCGTGGATTCAAATCCCTCTACTCCTAAAATTTCACCATCGTGGACAGCCTATCCTTACAAATACCAAGACGACGACGACGGAGCTAAATTTTTTCCCACGTATGACTATGGCGTCACAGGCTCACCGTCTCCCACTACCTCTTCAATGAAGCAGAGTAATAATACCAAAAACATAAATTCTGCTTATAAAAAATTCCTACAAGATCATAATGACTCTACTTCTGAAAGTTACCCCGAGAGCAGCAGCTACACTTCTTCCAAGCCACCAACGGTCAACAATGAGCCAGACACGGACGCCTCCATCGAACAAAAACTCCTCTTCTCGTACAAATACAAAGCTAATTCCAACCCCACACCAAGTAATGATCTCAAAAGTTCACAGATAAGCTCAGACAATCCAGCCGGTCTCCCCTATATAATTAGTAAACCCCCAAAATCAGCCCGCACAAAGTTTCCCCCACCTAGGCCCCCACCACCCATGTTCCCAAAGTTAAAACCGATCGCGAACTTGAATAGTACCTTACCTGACATCAATAAAAACTACCCTCAAATGAATGACACTTGTCCAGATAATAACAGCATGCATCCTGCAGCCAATACCACACATGCTGAAAGAAATCAAAATTATCCTCCGACTAACGACAACCATCCACATACCCCACATCACCCCCAAACAAATATTAGTCTTCCAGGAATTAGTAACAATGGTAATAACTGTTCTGAATATCCTAATATCAGTAGCAACTATCCCCAACTGAATAATACATTACCCCAAATTAACAGAGACCCCATAGTTAGCTACGCGGCAATAAATCACTCTGGAAGTCAGGGCTCTGCCGGTACCGGTTTGTTTCCTCCCTTATCTAATGCATACCCTACTTCTGACTTATCAGCAGGGAACTATGCCCATTCCTTGAATTCTTCAAACTACCCTGTCAATACGCCTAATCCCCCTAATCAATTTTCGCTAAATGCCCTTAATCCCCCTAATACTTCATCTAATCATTTTTCTTTGAATGGTCCCAATGATTCCAATAATTTACCTGTGAATAATTTCAACGTTCCTTATCCCCAGTACTCTCAGCAGGGTAGCTCATACCCCTACTCATTCTCATTAAATAGTAATGATCCGTACCATGAGCAAAATATTAATAATAACACCATACTTCCCCCCATTGCTCCCCCCGCACCCTCAACAATTATAAAATTAGTTCGTTATTCCGATAGTTGTAAGAATGACCAGCCCTGCATGCTCCCTTGTTCACCGCCCTGTATAATCTGTCGGCCACAATCTCGTCGATGTAAAAGGAAAAGGAAATGTAGGAGGCGGCATCCCCGATGTGCTGACTGCTGTTGTGTTTGCAAATGTTGTGGCTGTGTACCATGCTGTTGTTGCAAGTGTCCTTCACCGCCACCTTTCGTTCAACTACCTGTTCGAAAAGTATCCTGCTGTATCCCTGACCCTTGCCCTTGTTGCAGAAGTAGCGTCAGTTGCTGTTGTTGCGATAACTGCGATTGTTGCTGCGACGGGCAGGATTGTTGCCAGAATTAAAATAATAAAAATGTTCCATTCAATATGTTATGATCTGCGCTTAATTTTTTAAAGTTTCGTTAAAATACGTTAGATTAGCCAAACGGCAAACGGTTGACATAGAACGACAGTAGATTACTAGACACCCGCGGTTTATAGAATATAAAATGCACCAAACCGATAGATACTTATAAAAATATATTTAAAAAAGTGAATATTTGATCGAACGAACAAGTATTTAAAATTAATAACATTATTAATCACGTCAAAATTTGAGTCTAGGAAAATTAAATCAGTATATTTTGGAAAAAATATTTCGTCCAAATATTTTTAACCTAGAATTTGTTTTGCTCAAATATTTTTCATCCATACAATTTTATGTGAGTCCAAAGTTTCAGGAAAAATATGGACTAAGGGTGTACTCGCATAGAACCCGTCCGTAAAATTTTTCTTCCGTAAAACGGAAGAAACCTATCGCGTAATGCTTATCCCTTTCAATGGTAACAAACGGTTTCTATGTGAGTGGTTTCTTAAAAAAAAAAAAAAACTTACGGTTACGGACGGAAAAGGTTCTATGTGAGTACACCCTAAGTTACATATCCATGAGAAAATTCTCACAACAAATTTTCAAAAGTCAATAGAGAGCTACGTCCTCATGTATTTACTCATCTGAATAATTAAAAACCAACCTTGGCTTAAGTTTCACAATGCCAAAAATATCAATAAAATGGCACAAATTTCTTTAAAACATGGCAACGCTCGATTGCACTCCAATTATTCCTCATCCATATCGGGACAAATATTTAGCCTTTTGTATTCCAATCTTTAAAACTAAAATTTGTCCAAGAATGAATTGAAATTAAGCTAATTGGAAGTGTAGTTTTTAGTTATTTAGATGAATAAAAATATGAGAACATTCAATAACTTTTTGGGTTGAAAGTTTGAGAATGTTCTCGTGGGTTTTTAAGTTGGCTCATAATTTCGAACGAATGAATTCATCCAATAAAAACTGAGCGAAAGTGTTTCTGGCCGTGTTTTCCGGCTAAAGTCAAAATTAAAACTGTTTATTTCGCTTCGAGGTAATTTAAGGCTAGTTGTAGTTTTTTTAGTAGGCTGTTTTATTTGTCCCGCTGCCGCAATTATTATAAAAATACACACATAATTTTACATCTATTAAATACTACTATCTATCACCTATCACTAACTCAATTATGAACGAATTGTTTAAACTCGACAGTCCCGAATCTGTTTCATGTAAATTACATTTATACCCAATGTATTCTCAGCTTAATGTGACTGCAAAGCTGGTTCAAACTTAACCCGGTTGATACTCCAAGCCATAGTGTAATTTGTCAAAACTTTTTGCCAACCAAATAAGGATTTTGTTAATAACTTCTTCATTCCTGGACCGATCCAAACAGATGTTTATACCAAGTTTGGATGAAATCGGTTCTCTTTTTGCGGAGGGGCAATATACGGACCTAAGGAGAGCACGGAAGCTGACGGTTCACCTAAAATTTTGTAGGCTGACATGTTTTTACAATTTTCTCCACAGTTACACAGGGTCCTGGAGATCGACTTTCTATTCGACTGAGTCAATATCGTCTTGCTTGAATGCGAGGAGGTTCCACATCGGTTGACTTCACGATTTTATCCAGAATATTACCTCTTATTCTGTGCTACAAAGCCGAAGCCGAGTATGCTTCATCACCTTTTTTGGTTGTTAGTGCTTTCCTTTCCTGCCCATTCTCCGAATCCTGCCTTGTGCCATGTATATTACTTATGTACATTGTACATAAGGAAATTAGCACACTCTGACTTTGCCATTTAATGCGCCAACGTCCCTGATATTATTAATTTCTTGGCTCTTGGGGTCACTTGGTATTGTCAGGTCGAGACAATGGGTTCGGAGGAATCATATTATCCAGTGGCAATCTCTGCTGCCGTTTCCTTCTTCACAATGATCGTCAGCTATTATTTCTACGGTGTTGCTCAGGTATGTGCAAAAATTTCATTTCATTTCCCAGTCTTTTTTCAAAGTTTTCACTTCTGAGACACGTAACTGGGGAATCGTGTTGAATGGTTGGAAGGGAGGAGATTGATGGAAGTGTATCTGTGGGGTTTGATCAATTCGGATTTTGTTTTTACGGGATGACCTTAATATGAATACTATTTGTATTAATAGATTAAAGATGACATTTTTTTTATTATGAAATGATTATGGTAGAATTGACTATCACGAGCGGGTTTTCAGCCTTTCACCGCAACGTTAATGAATTGCAAAGTTATGCAATGGAATTTTAATTTGATTTTACAGAAGCCGAAAGTTTTCACTAGTAATGGGAAGATGGAGAAGTTCTTGCGAGACCATGTCAGTTCTGTGAACCAGAAATTCTATCCAAATGCATTCATTTGGGAGGGAAGACTTCAGTCCATTTTTGGGCTGAAGTTGAGGCTACCTAATTCACACAAATTGCCTTACACACGAGAACTACTGCGGATGAAGGATGGTGGTGAAATTGGACTGGATTTCTTGGAACCAGAAAATGTGGACCAGTAAGGTTTTTTTAGGTTTATATTTAGTGTTTGGATATTGGCTTGAAGTTATTTTTATAAGTATTGTATTACACATATGTTGATAGAAGGGGTTACTTGTGGAGTTCTTTTGGATGGAGTATAGACAAGTGTATGAGTAGGTTGACAAGATTGTTTATTGGAAAGCAGGAATGCCCTGGTGGTGTTTATTCTACCTGGATTGACTTCTTCATCGCAAACGTGTTACGTAAAAACGCTGGTGTTGTCAATTAACTCGAAAGGTGCGATTGCAGCCGTGCTGAACAATCGAGGACTAGGTGGTGTTCAGGTGAGAACGCCGAGGATGTATTCAGCATCTAATTATGAAGACGTCCAAGAAGTGATCGCTCATTTGAAAAAGAGATATCCGGATAATCCAAAAATTGCTATTGGAACATCCATGGGTGGAATGGTACTTTGTAAGTACTTGACCAATCAACCAGAGGAAGCAAAAAATACTTTCTTAACGGCCTTGGTTATTTCTGCTTGCTGGGATGCATTGAGTGGTATCAGGAGTCTGGAGAAGCCCATTATCAATAAGTATATAATCAATAGTGGGATGACTCGTAATCTTCAGCATCTCGCTCGAAAATACAGGAAGGTCCTGGAAGTTCGGGAATGCTTCGACTTCAAAAAAATATTGGGCAGTGCTACTCTTAGAGAATTCGATTCCAACTTCACTGCACCGCAGTTCGGGTTTAAAACTGTCCAGGACTACTACTTGGATGCGACTATCCTCAATGCAGTGTCTAGATTCTCTATTCCAGTTTTCGGATTCAATGCTGAAGATGATCCAATGTCTCCTGGTGATTGTAGGTCACTTTGTAGTAACTTCTGTTCAAATCTTATCTAATTTTTTAATTCCAGAATATAATACTGGTTTAAATGTTTCAGCCTTACCCAAAAAGCAAGCGCTTGATTCAGACTCTAAGCTTGCTCTGGTAACGACTGTGCGTGGTGGTCATCTTGGTTATCTGGAAGGCTGGCTTCCTACTAGAAGAAATGAACATTACATGGAACGATTTGCAGCTGAATTTGTCGATGCGGTCATGCATCACAGCGAAGAGCTCCTCGTCTAAAATAATCAAGCTTGTGGATGAGCAATGATTGATTTCCAATTGGTTGCAGCACGAATTTCAGTTAGTTATCAGTTTCGTTAATAAGTTCATGTTAGTTTCATGTTATTGTTACGTATTCTTTCGTTTTTCGGATAATGTCACATAAACTAAAACTGCAACTAAACAAACGAAGCTCAAGTTAGTTTTGGTAGGGCTTTCACCGGGAGACCAGGTAAGTTACTGTCATATAATGTAGTGAAGAAGTTATACATATACGAAAGGGTAGTATATAGACACTAAATTCCTACTCGCTGCTAACAGCATCATATGACGTCATGTCACGGAATTTGTGTGAAGCTTATTAATGTTATTAATGTAATGGCAAGCTCTTACGATTGTCGTGGAGTTTTCACATTCTCATTTATTCAACTAATATAATAGGTGCCTTTTCAGTCAAGAAATTGCATGTCTTCTTTTTTAATGTCGGTGCGTAAGTCTTGGCTTTCAATGTAATAACTGCTGCAACTCAGCGCAAGTATTAGTTAATCAAGATGGCTATGCATTTTCAATATAATTACAGTATTTGTAATGCAGTTGTGAATCCTCACTTTTTGCAAGACAATGCCATAAGCCACTGCAGCTGTGGTATTTTTTTACACTCAAATGGTGAAAGCACAATGCAGCGGTATAAAAATCGCTAACCATTTACTTACTAATTCTTTCCTATTAAATGGAGGTACGTTTTGTGTCGTACTAACAATTTTTGTATTGTTTAACTTTAACTTTACTAGTCCCCTGGTTAGGGCACCACAACATTTTCAAGTAATCTGGCTGTGTAAAGTTGCAGTATCCGTCTTCGATGTAAAGTCTACATTGTGATTTGTGCTGTGTCATTATAAACTTTCTTAGCTTCTTAAATAGCCTAGTGGATTTTAGGTTTGTTTAATTGATTATTAACTTTTACTATAATTTATATAACTGGTAGGTTTTATTTTTTATTCCTTTTCTTTGTCGGATTGCTGGAAACGTGATGATTCTCCTACTCCTTTAATTTGACAAAATGCAATCAGAACTAAAATTAAAATTAGGATTAATGTGGCGAGAAAATAGTTTGTTATGCTGCTATTGTGCAATTTAAGAATCTAGCGAGGTTCAAGCTAGTCTTGCCTTTTTTGGTTGCAACAAGAATACCGTCCGCGACGGAGAAAAATCGTTTAGCCGAAATGTTTACTTCTAACTTAATAAGATGAATGATTGTTTTCTTGAATTGATAATCGCAAGTTGTAACGTGATAATTATTACTGTTTAATTAGTGATATATAAAGCATTTCAATCAATATTATACGAATCTACGAAAGAGAAAAAAAATATGTTGCATTGTATTGTTTACTATAGAATAGTTTATAAATCGGTATGAACGTTGAACGAAACATTCCTGAGGTTAGTGCTGAGCACGAAGTTTCCGGAAATACTCAGGGACATTTGCAGTAGTGCAATGGCCTTATAGAGAAAGTTCGAAGTTCGAATTGTGGTGTTGAAATCGCAGGATTAAAAAGTGGCTAATGCAATGTAATGCCATGCCATAATGCAGTGTTAGTATCAGGTCCTTAACTTAAAAGTAAGGGTTGCTGTGGGTAAAATTTGTGCCGTCAATCAAAACTGACCAAAGGTCGTAGTTTTATTATGTAGAGCTGTGTATAAGAAAAATTATCTTCGGCAATTTGACATTAGTCTACTTAAACTTAGTCAACAAAGTAACCACACATTACGCCATTGGTAGTAATCAAGTAATCACTCACACCTGTCAAATTTAAATGAAAATACAAGACACAGAAGTTGTTGGACAAGTGTTAGTATGGACAAGTGTATATTATGATTAACATATAGTTCCGTATCAGTGCGCAGTGCATTGAATCTGCGTTTGGAAACACGAATAATCGCAAGATTTCCTAACTCTTTGTGATGGAAGACATTAGTCTTAAAGCTGACCGTTTATACTGGGGTCCGAAATGATTCCTGAAATTCAATCCAAAACAAATTATTAAATTACCACCGATAGTAAAACAATTTTATCGCATTCCATTCGCTAGAGATCTCTACGATATCACCTCATATATATACACGGTATTATTTTGTTTTCCGAGGTATAAAAAATCGTTCACAACATAAAATTACTTGAGTCAAACTAAATAAGTTCATGACAATGGTTAATGTAAATTATGTAATTTGTAATGTAACGCACTCATCTCATCGCTAATCTCACGGCTTTGTTATATGCTTATTGTTATAATCCGGTGTACTACTCATGTGTATATTTGTTATTCAACCCTCTGCACCCACTCTTCATCTTAATAATAAAAGGGGTTACTTGTTTTGAAGATAGAAATGAATTTGTAAGCGCTATAAATGCGGTTTATTTTATACAAGCAACTTGAAATATCCGCGAACACGAAAACGCAGAATTATTATAAATTATTGTTATTGCACTTCATAATGCAAACGCGCGGTGTTATGTTATAAATAATGTGTAGTAATTTTAAGTGGAAAACGTGTTGCTCAAATCCATGAGACAGATGGTGAATTGGTGAATAAATACTTGCACACTTATTCTAAAATGAAAAGTTGACTTATACTGTACCAATGATTCAAATGATGAAATAGCTCGTAGATCTGTAATCGCATTTCAAATCCATTTTCTTTAGGAATCTTGCTGTGGTAGGCTTTGTAAAAATCATTCGTAAATCCACCAAACATATTCGCAATTCCTAAGTCATATTCATGATGTCCATAGAAACTTGAAGGGTCGTAAATTACTGAAATAGTTTCATAGAAATGAATTTAGTCGCAAGTCGCAATACAAAGACCTACGAAAAATATCGCAGGCAGTAATTCCAACAACTTCCTTACTTGGCTCTCCGTTGACTGACCCCATATTTCCGCTCCAAAGATCTCCATGCAGCAACGATGGAACAGGATTTACTTTACTTAAAATCTTTTCCACCTTTAGCATGCAGGGCTCCCATGCCTTCACCAGCTCCGAATCCCGCCTCTTTGAATGAACATAACATTTAATAATATAAATATAATTTCGGGTCATGGTCGAAAGCCTAAAAGACCCTTAATAAAAAAAATAAAATACAAATACAAAAATATAAATATAATTACTGACATGACTCAAAATGATTTGTGTATGAAGACGGCAAACTGTTAGATTACATGAAAGCTCGTATAATCAAATTACTTTCCAACTTTCCGGGTACACCAAGGGTATGGATTCCATATTGATAGATCTAATTAACAATTTATAACCTAACAGGTCAAGCCAAATGTTGGGATTACCTCCTTGAGAAGATCTTCTACTTGACTTGCTAATTTGCGAACGTAAAATTTCTGGAAATAATCACAATCAACAATAAAAATTCATTATAAAATGAATACTTGTTTTACATAGGTCATTTTTGAGAAGTAAGGATACATTGCGAGATTTAAACTTACCGTCCAATTTTCTTCCCATTCATTACACTGCAAAATATAACCGCACGATGTTGGAATGTGAAATCCAAATTGATGTACTGCCTCTGTCACTTGAGATTCCGAACTCGATGAAGTGATTCTGCTTGAATCGTTTTTCTCCTTATTGCACAGATTTATGTTGTGTAAATGTAGGCTAGAATTTTCAAAGTATGCGATTTACAGTATGAACAAGTATACATTACACAAATCCCTCCCGGAACCGGTATGCGGCTGGGGAATGTTAAGTAGTAGCATTAATAATTGCTGTTGATATTACGAAAGCTTCGAAATATTTTGAAGACGTCTGCCTTACTCCGCCAATTTTGATCCCAGTGCTGACTGGACTTGATGGGATGATCCAATATTCACACTTTCCATTACTAAAGCTGCAGAAGATTTGCCGAATCTGACAACGCAATGAGGCGTCGGTACACGAATTGTATTCGTATTAAAAATTGCTTCCAGGCCTGCTTTTTCGCCTTCAAACATCTCCGCAGCCTTTAAAATAAAAAATAATTACCTATTGTGTCTAATATTCTTACTCGACTGTACACATAACGAACCATTCCATTATGTACATAATTGACTTTTCATTGAATTTTACAATATTCAAAACAACAACCTCAAAATTAAAGCTTGTTGTGCATTATGTAGGCATGATAAAATATTTCTTACTTGACTTTCATGGTTTACTTTTATATATACGGAGCCAGAGTCCGTCAAATAAGTTGACCCTGCAGAAATACATCCACCGCCTCCTTTACCCGTGTCTTTAAGTACTTTCGTTTGTAGTGCTTTCTTCACAGCTTCTTCCATTTTAATTACTTTCTCCCAGCTTTTACTATTTGGTACCTCAAAACAGTTCTCACTTCTCACGTTTCACGAAAGTACTTAACCTTTCTCTCTGTTACTGCATTTCTTCAGGAAGTTATGTAAGGAACAACTGGAACAAGTATATCAAGAATATACTACGAGTGAACAAGAAATCAGTGTTTTGTAAACACTCACATGTACGTTCATATTGCTTAAGTCGTTGCTGTATTTGAGCTGAATCAAAGGATTCCCGCTAGAAACCCATCCCAAGAAATGTGAGACGTTTTGCTTATAGGCACTTCCTGCGGGGAAACTTTATGACTAAGGCAGTCCAAATAGTCCAAAATAATTAGCAAACAAGAAGTACTTAAACTCGGTTAAAATGACTAATTGTAACGTTTTCTAAATAGTAAATTCCTCTAATTCCTCTCAATGGGAAATGATATTATTTACCGTAATTTCTTAATTATTCATCTGCTAATTTAATGACGACACAAATGAAAGATGTCAGCGGCAATCTATTTTAGTACTTCTCAAAGAGTACTTCATATGGCGTTTTTAAACCATGAATATTTAGTTAGGGTCGGAACATACTCTCACTTTGTCCAAAAGCTTTCACTGTTGTTTGAAGTAAATACTTTACATCAAAATCCATCTTCATTTTACTAGTCCATCGGCAACTTTTCCCGTGTATACTTGTAAGTCAACTTTCTCATTTTGGGGTATGTTGATCTATTAGCCTATTGATCTTTGCTAAATAATATAATCATGTACTTACTATACATGTATTTATACGATAAGTGCACGTAATTGTAAATAATTATTTATGTACGTGCTTATTAGGTCAATACTGCCGTGGCTCGTGCACGACAGTCTATTACCATTTGTTTTTCCTATTCACAAAGTTTTACTGAAATGATGCTACAAGTACTTAAAATAAAATGTAAAATAAGTTTTTAGAATTCTGTATACTGGATATGGGTCGGGTCGTTTTCTAGGGCTAACCGATTCCCCGCCAAAGGCTTATAATGCATTATGGTTATTTAAAGGGGCTCCTCGTTGATTATTTTGTGGTGCAAGTTCTCTCCTCTCTCTCTATTAAGCTCATTGAGGTTTAGTTTCCTGGTGTGTGGTCTCGGTGTTGTATATTTATGGACAGGATTTCCCTGCCATGTAGCTGAGTGAGACTATAGAAAATAATTTAGTTAAGTTTCGTATAATATTCACTGAAATGACTGAAATATGATGGTGATTCCTTGATCGGAGTTGACAACGACAACCATCTTAATCTTTATTAGCTCACAATCAGTTCACTTACAAAGTTCAATGGGAAAAAATCCCTGTCCGTTAGTACCACATACCAACTAAACACCATGCCAGGATTCGAACCCGGGCACTCAGCCAAGAGAGAGTCCTAGCCTTTAGCCGCTTTACTATAAGACGCTAACCTTACTTCGTCAGTAATAATAATAGAATGCCATTTAAAGGTGCAGCAAATTAACAAAAAATGATACAAATGAAAACCAATATTCAGCAAAATGGCTTTTCCATCAAAGGAAGGTTAGCTAACTTTCGGGAAGGTTAGTCAATTTGCTGGAAACACTACAACACTAGTTGAATCAGCAAACAAAATTTGTATACACAGGTTTTGGTTGGTCTACAAAACAAGTGGAAAACAAGGTGGGAGTCACATATGGAATATGGATCGGCAATTTGTATTGAAATGTGTAATTTTGTGGACAAACCCCTTGTAACTGCAAATCCATCCTGTCGGCTGAAGTCATATTTGTCATTTGATTCACATGCTTCCTCCATACGCTTCTCATCCATTTTTAACTTAAGCGAATCTGTATGTACGTAAATGACTAAGATTGTGAGGAATCATCTTAAGGATTAATTTGAATCTCCCATGCGCTCAATCATCCAAGCGCAATTACATTGTGCTAACTAAACTTTTACACATTTCGTATGATATCGTTATCGGTAAGTATACATGTCGATAAAATGTTTTCGAAACGGCGTTGTTCTACTGCCAACCCTTCCCAAAGTCAGGGTATATAAAAATCAGTCCTTAATTTCCGTCAAAAAGATTTTCGACACATGAAGTTTGAGTCTCTGCCGCGTGGTAGACGAAACTACCTAATAAAAACAATAGGATAATCAATCAAAACAGAAACCTATACAAGTGATACGAATGAACTGTCAATTGACATCATGCTATTGATTCTACGGTTTACCAAAAGAGCTTATACTACAAGCATCAATGATCAAACCTTACAATTATTACGTTATATAATTTCGATGAACCAATGAACGTGCAATTACTGCGTATACGATATACGATATACTCCAATACTTAACATAAACATTCAGCACAGCACGCAAGTACAGAAAATAGAGACAGAGACTGAAAGTTGCGAGTCAGTAAGCAACATTCTAAGCTCTGCGAGTCAATGGGAGAGCCAAATTCAACAAACTTTTTATTCAGAAATTCCCATAAGAAACTAAGAATATACTGGCGACTGGCGTATATGTAATAGCAGGACTAGGACCCAGGTTAAAGTTAATGGCAGAATAGCAGCAAGGAAACAAGTACTATTTACCTTTTGTAACAAATGAGAGAACTATTGTAAATATGTCAATATGGTATTTAATCGTATAAGATCTTCCTAGGGACATATCAGAGGTAATTTTCAGTAACACTTCATTTATATATTTATTGTGTTTACTCTGCTAAAGAAGTTTACGTTTATACAGAGACAGTGTATTAAAACGCTGGAGGTGGAGATATTCAAATATTCATTAATGTATAGAATTACTTACATAAATTCGCTAATCACTTGAAGAGTTCGTGGTATATCTATTTTGTGACTTATAGGGATTTTGAAATATTTTTCAACATTCTTTTATCTGGAGAATTCTACCAGTTGAATAGGGAAACATCGACCGTGGGTTAATATATATATATATTATAGGGCCGGAAGAATCTGTCTGAGGGGTTTTAATGGCTTGAGTTCAGATAATTTGTGTTACATTGAGGCATAGGCGTAAACCTATGTTTATTAAGATTTCATTATAAAACGCATATTTATAGTATCAGTTGTAGATACTAATTTTTTAATTTAAAAAGTAGATTGCATTAGGATATACTGGCAAAGTAAAGCTATACCTGCTTTTTAATTAAATAAGGTAAAGATATATTTTTTGTGACATCCATACTTCAATTCCTTGTGTCTGAATCAAAGCCTTCGGAATGAGTGACGGGAGGGATACGAAATCCTTGTTGACAATAAAAGGTAAAGAGTATTCTATAAATTTTGGAGATATATACAGTGATAATTGATAGTGAATGTTGTTTGATGTGGGAATTATTTACTGTGGAATTTAAATTGCATGGAAAATGTTGTTTGGAAATAGTTCTTCGGCTGGTGAGGCCGAACTTGATAGGGCCTTTAGCACTGAGCGGTGATAGCCACGATCTACCCGGGGACTTGTGGGAAAGGGAACTAAAATCAGATGTTACCAGTGTACCTGGAATAGAAGCATTGTCATTGGGAAAATTTCTTCGGCTGCCGCAAGGATTTGGGTAAGTGAATTAACTTGCGAGTTGACATTGTAAGTTTGAAAGGTAATTAGGTACTGTGAATTTTAATTTTGTTTAGGAACATGTACCTGGGTGAAACGTTTTCTAGTTACGTGTGCATTCAGAATGAGAGTGCGACGTTAGTCACTAATGTGTCCTGCAAGGTAAGAGAGAGATTTGGTTTTCTTTAGTAATTATTATTGGTTTAATCCCAATTGTCAATTATGACTACATAATCCCGCCGAAACAGGAGTCGGGATTATGTCTTTAAATAACAGCGAGATTGAAAACGTCGGAATCGGTGCCGCGGAATTTCGCTGAGATTATAGCATACATAGCCGTACTCTGTGTTATACTTTGACTTAATTGATAAATATTTTTGCTATTATTTATAGGTTGAGCTGCAAACTAACACACAGAAGTTCGTTTTATCCGACGATAGAACCATGAATGAAATGAAGAACGGTTCTACTTTGGATATCGTCATGCACCACGAGGTCAAAGAAATGGGTAAACATATGTAAGAGCAAATAAATTGAAATATATGTACAAATTGTACAAATGCTGATTCTCTCACACTGTTCTTTCAATCTTGATTTGATTTAAGGCTTATTTGCACATTAACGTACACTGTGCCAGGCGCTATTCCTACTGAACCTGTGACGCTGGAGCGTTTCTTCAGGTTTCAAGTTAAGAAACCCCTCGATGTAAAGACCAAGCTGTATAATGCGGAGGTACTCAAATTAAATCGGTACTATTTTTATTTTTTAGCGGATTCGCGGTATTTTAAAAGTATTTTCAAAAATTTGTAGAACGATGAAGTATTCTTAGAGGCTCAGGTACAGAATATAACTAGCAGTGCTATTTGTCTGGAAAGAATAAGCTTGGAACCGTCATCATGTTTTAGTTGTAAGTTTGCACACGTATGAGTATTTGAAGTGTCAGAAATTGTTGGTGGTGTGATCAACAAAAGTAATTTGAATTTTCTGAGCAGGTACTCCCCTGACTAGTAGTTTGGACGACATTGATTCGATAAAAAGGCCCTCTCTGGGATCGCTTCCTAAACTTCCTTTGCAACCCTTGAGATCTAATGTAATGTTAGATGTAGAAAATTCCCAACAGTTTCTTTACCGCCTGTCGCCGATTGCGGATAATGCGCGTTCAGCTACCAATATTGGCAAATTAGATATCGTGTGGAGAACAAGTCTAGGTGACAAAGGAAGACTTCAGACCTCACAACTTCAACGACAAGTAAGGGAATAAAAATAAAATCTTTGCGCTTTCCTTTTTTTTGTTTCGCATTTAATGCGTATTAATTTCATTTGAACAATTAATTCAAAACATGGCTTATTACATCACAATTATTAATCCTACTTCATGCAAATAAAGTCCAGCATTTTCTGTTTCTTTAGCCGCCGGTATTAAACGACTTAAAATTTTCGGTGGATAAAGTACCCTCAATGTGTACAGTCGATGTACCTTTCGATGTAACCTGCAAATTAATTAATACCACGAGGTACTTACAATTTTTTCAGTATTGTACATTAAGAAAGCGCCTCAAGGCTGTTCAGTAAATTTCGTTAAAGGTTGCAATTATTACATCTTGTTCAAACTATTGTAGCGATCGAGAAATGGATTTACAGCTAGAACTTGAATCTCCACCAGCCGATGGGTACGTTTGGCTGGGAATCACGAGAACAAAACTCGGCCCACTCGCTCCGTCTTCAAGCCGTCTACTGAACCTAGCCATTTTTCCAACTCGAATGGGGCTTATTAATTTGTCTGGTATAAGAATAATTGATTTGAACAGAGGGGAAAAGTTCTCGTACAATGATGTTGTTCAAGTTTTAATAATGAATGAGAACATTCAGTCTCATTAAACAAAAACAGCCAGCTAAAAGTCATAGTGCTCCTGAATTTGTACGGTTATCTTTTACATAATAAATACTTACGCAATATTTATATACTAATTAATTATGATTAAATGATTCCGGAGCGATATTGTGTTTCACAGGATATAGTGACTGTGATATTTTTGAATAAATTACGTCAAAAGTTAAGTTTCTTTGCTTCACAAATGAATTCGTCACGGAATGCTGGTTAATTAACAATTTCAACGCGAGTAAATAAATTTTGCTATTAAAGTAGTTATTTATTAGATACCGGTTGCTTCTTCGAAATACGTTATTGAAACTAATACAAAAAGGTCAGTTGTAACATTAACACACATTCACTCATCGGTTCATCATCACAACTACTTATTTAGAAATGCATTTTTTGCTTCACCTATCTATAGCACTTATAATGTGCTTTTAAACAAAACAGCACAGAATTAACATCTAAATCTGGCATCTGACTACCGACCGATTACCATTAAATACTTGTTGCAACAATAGAAAAACAATTATACACATTATTTTACATTAACAAATCCAAAAATTAAGTCGACCTGAGTTAATCCATCGTCCAGTCGTCCACTCAATCGATTCTAAGTCTGTTTTATAATCTCGAATTAATATTTATAATATTATTTCAGCATTAATGCGAGTCCTTAAGTTAATAGTCACACCCAGAAACCAATAGCAAACTATAACCTTAATATTCCTAATATCCAACAAACGCTTGCCTTTATAAAATATATTTTCTGTATTCAATATCATGTTCCTTCATAAAGGTACTCTTAAGTAATTTAAAGTATCTTAGCATTTGTGGGCATTCGGTAGAATAAACCAAGAAACCATAATCTTCATACTCAAGCTGAAGAACAAGTCAGTATTGATTGGGAAGAATTTCGTATCAGCAAGTTACAATTTACAAATTAAGGCAAAAGTAGTTACGAAGATGAAGATGTTAGATCCCGCACAGCAAAGGAATAACGATTATTTTGATTCTGGTTATTCCCAATAAATACGAAAATTTTTCACTTTGGAACTCTTTGTTGCCATTAATCAGAACAAAATAACTAATTGATTTAATTTAAATTTAAAACTAACATGACTTAATCTAACATTATTGCTAAATCATAGAGCGTAGTCCACTTCAAAATCCAAAATGCATTTTTTAAAGTACAACCTTTGACCCAAGACAGTTTTTGGATAGTTGCAGAGATATTATAGCATGAGATTCTGCTACGTAATAATTATAGAACAAAAGTAACAAAATAATTTTGGGTGTGGTGGCAAGCGCTAATTACCAGCTTGTTTTTCTTCTTTCGAGGCAGAAAAATATACAACTTCGTAAAATTAATAAATATTTAACAGTAACTTAGTAGCTATTCGCTGTGTTTGTATCTACTGCTGAGCAGGTATGTATTTACACCGAACTGTCTTAACAATTAAACTGTAAGAAGCACATCAGGACTGATCACACCAGGTCACTCATAATTATGAGCACAAAAATTGCAAATTCATAAATTTTCTGGCATAACTTCAGAATGGCTTTACAAGAGTAAAAGAGATACTAGTGGCGCTCATGACTCATGACACTGTGTATAACAATTAATAATTACTAATCATTTGGTATTTTTTCAGATTAACAAATTCCCGGCGATTGCGCTAACCAAGAGAATGTCTTCGTAAACTTTAGAAATAGAACCTGGGGTTTGTACCTCTTTATCTAAGTAAGCTCTCTTACAAGTGATTCATGAATTACCCAATTGGAACGTCCTCTCCTTCGTAATCTTAAAGAGTATTTTTACAACCAGATCAATCCTACAAACATATTTCAACCAAATTCTGTCTTACAAGGGAAAATTTTGGACACCAGAGCGTTTACTTGGATCAGTCTAGTTAGTACTCATTCCGAAACAATAACTAAATAAAGTTAGATATAAATTGATTCCATCACAATGTTCTTAGAACTTAAAGACACAAAAACTTCAACCGGAAGAGACTAAGTTACTTCAATACATAGTTCATCGAATTTTCTACGAGCTACAGATTAATTGAGACTTACTTAAATAATCCTTCACTCCCTGGTCTAACCATTCCCTAACATCTTTAAGATAATCTATTGAAGTTTTCTTCTATAATCAATCTTATTAAATTAATCACTCACGACTCGTTTAATTTGATACACAAGCTGTAATTACAAACTGCCTTAGTAATAACATAAACATCAAGATGAATATCAAATTAAATTTTCGCTATACAATAACACAATATTCATTAATGTCTACAGCTGAGTCAATGAGCGGTTGCTCGCAAATCTTATTTAAAATGTCACGTACAAACCCAAGTGTATTATTAAACAGGTGTATCACGAGCAAATCATACACAGAAAAACTAATTTTTAACATAAATACACAACTACTTTTACTCGCATTAAAATGCTTCTTATCAGCAATACATTTTGGTCGCTTATACTTGGTGCAATCTTCAACTGTAATTACCTACGGCCACGTGGATTCAACGCAACATACCGACTTTTAGTACCATCTTCATTTTTGTCCCCAACAAATCCCGTACGGATTTCAAAAGTTTTCGTCTTCTTGATGGTATGACACAATTCGACATGGAGCATTAGGAGATCTTCGTTGACCCAAGCCCTACACAACTTACACTTACGGGTCATATCCGGCTGAACTCCAATCCTATGGAGCATTCTAAGATGAGCAAAGAGGGCATGGGTAGAAGTGAACTGCTGACCACAACAACGTACTTTGTAATTCGGCACTTCGTCCACATCAGAAGTAATTATATTTTCAGAACTGCTACTGCCATTGCTGCTTGTACTTCGTGAGTTCGACGACCAACGTTGACGTTTGTTCACAGGTTCATCTCCGTCGTCGGTGTAACTATTATCCTCGGATGAATCTCTATAAGACTCCCCATCGCTTCCTACAAAACCAGTAATAGTACAACTTTATTAACAACACGAAATAAAACTAAAACTAATCAAACACAAGCAATTAGGCCGCGATGAAATCTTGCGACCATTAAGTATTCATTTAGGCATTGCCAGTTTTGATAAAATGATTTAATTGATACGAAAGTTACCATGGACATTAATTGTGAAGAATACATTTAGGCATTGCCGGTTTTGACAAAATGATTCGATTGGTAACAAAAAGTGACCATGTACATAAATTGTAAAGAATACATTAAGGTATTGCCCGTTTGGGTATTCCGGATGGGAACGTTCTTTTCAGCTCCCCCAGTTCTTGATAAAGAGTGATTACGCATTTATAATATGCTTGGCAGAAAAGTCAGTGGGTGAAAACTGATTCCGTGCAGTAATACGTTCTGCCCGGCCTTCGACCGAGCTCTACTGTTAACTTTAACTTTTAACATTAACTTTGCGGTAGCTGCTTAAAAATGAAGAGGTGATGCGGAGTCCGTCGCGCATCAAAACCGCGCTACTCTTCTCCCGTGCTCCGTCAATGAATGGTTTTATTACATTACTTGTTACTGTTGTGTTGCCCTTTAACAATACATAACACAATACTCTAAACTAACTTCAAATGGATTTTTCCTAAACTGAACCCCCTCCTCAGATTCTGTGTTGTTGTCCAGGATCTTGTGATTGATTATTGCCAACTGCTTTCCGATAACAACAAAAGTCAAATATAGAGCAGTATTGCAAAGTAACTTGAAGTAAAGTAACCTTTTTTAGCAAAAAAGTATTAATTATATTTAAAACTTCACTAATTTCAGTAAAAAAAGTCCAATAAAATCATTTTGTCAAAACCGCTATGCCATTGCTTTACAATCTTTGCAACTTTGCTTTGATTAAAAAACCACCAATTGATTCGAGACGTTGCGTTCTACGTTTGTAAAACATGTAATGTACATACAGGCTGACAATCACTTTCATCAACATCATCATCATCCAGACGATGAAGCTTTTAGTTAATAAGATACATTAGTTACTGAGTTCACTGCAACTTTACTTTCTTTTTACTAAATATTTAAAATGCCCCATCCATCGTCTCTACACTCTATCCCTCGAAAATCATAAAAATATAAAACCAATAAAGGCAATAATACTTTTATAAAAAAAGCATTTCACAGCTAAAAATACGACCTGAATTTTCTCTCGAAAAACTTACCAATTTTACGGTGCCTTGATCTTGCCTTGCAGGCTTCCATATTCCGCGTCAAAGTCAGGAAGTCCGCATAACTCACGTAGACAGGTGGTTCATTGTCCGAAGCCCGAGTTTCCGTCTCGTTGCAGGAATTTCCTTGTTCTGTATTCAGATTCATTAAATCTCACAAGTTTAATTGAATTCGACTCTGCGTATAACAACATAAAATATTCGCTCCAAAAATATTTCAATTCCTAATAACTCCTTCCTTCGTAGCCATTCAGCTGAGGTCGGAGTTGGTAAACAGCCATAGTTTATAATACGAATGAGTTCAGCCAGTGGGTGTTGGTAAATGGTAATCACATGTAGACTTCGTATGCATACAGCACAGCAGATATATAGCGACGAGTTAAATCGAAAGAAGTGAACTATAAACACTGCTTTCAGGGGCCCGCTCAGTCACACAGCTCAGCTACTTCTGAACTGCATATCAGCACGCAGTCCGTTCCGATCCCTCTCCAACTTTTAGGCCAAATATATACGAACACATGCATTCACTTTTCTCTGCCCTTCCACTCTTTAATAAATTTCATAAAACTGCACTCACGCTCTATAGTGAAAATATACTGCGTTTTACTTTATAACATCTACGTGGTTATAAAATTTACATGAAATACGAGAAAATATACTTCGGTATACATGCTTTACGTATATTACCACATTCGTTATAATTATATGGTGCTACATTTACATTTATTAAAATTTTTGGGAAATGGCTGCCAATGACGCTTTTACTATACCGTTAAAAGGATTTTCATTTATGTCAGTGACCATATTTTCAAGCAATGAGAATGGCCTCGGAGGTGCAACTCAATTATAAAATGTTTTCAGCTGATACTACAATAGGAACCTGCCCGGGTTCAAATGACAGAAACATCTCGTTTTTTAAGCACACACTGTACACATTCGCTTCTAAGGCGCATGTGCAGTACTATTTTCAGTCGATGGAGCAAAGACGAACCCTGAGGTTAATTATACAGTGATACGAGTCTCAGCAGCAGTGGTAACCAAAGCTGGTTCGCATCAATAATTATGTAACGAAGAACTGAAGACTATGAAAATTAAATAATGCGATTAATTAAAAATAATAGTTGCTTGGTTTAATATTTTTGCTGGGAATATGCCATGTTTTCAATGTATTTCTTCAGCATGTATATCAATATGAACCTATGTTCATGTGTCAAAGATTTTTAGAGACATTGCTACACCGAATTCAATGAATTTTATTTTTATTATATTAGGAAGGCTACTCACCCAAGAGGCATCGATCAACGCGAGGCTCAAGGTGCGAGCTTTTAAAACTCAACTTAACTGTAACCTACTATTAAACCTCCCCCAAAAAGGGTATCTCAATCGTTGTGACATCGTAAGACACTTATAATGAGTTTCAGGTTTGCTAAGCTTATTAAATGGTAAAATATTCGCCAAATGTACGTATACAGTAACCTCATGTGACGCATTGAGCAAGAATCTCTACCACGTTATGATAGACTGCAAATTGTATGAAGAAATCCGTAATGCTCAAATTAATAATTAGTGATCAACGAAAGTTTTTATAAAATGACAACGCATATTAAAGAGATTTAAGTACTTATGAAAAAAATAATGGCGAAGAGATGTGATATTTTGTCCTAGACTTGGTGATTTCTCTAAATTGGCAAACTACTAATCTTATACCTGATAACTTTATTTTAAATTTTACTCAATAACGACTTATCTAAAATGTATTTATCTCTTATTTGATGAATGTTGACTCTGTTCGTTATCACTCATCAGCTCACTCACCTCAACTAATTATACTGAAATTGCTGATTGTAAGGGCCGTTGGCTATAAACGATCGAATAAACCATATAGCGACCACGGTGGACCTCCGCCTGGGTGTACGGGTCCGCCGTGGACGCAAAGTTTATGCAAGTGTGAAAGTCCTTGCAAAATTGCGTGGTGGGACCTCCAGGGCTAAGACCCTTAAATAGCATTTTTAAGTTTTGACTGAATCATGCATGTTGGGAAACGTTATTACAAATTGAATTTTTTTTAATAATTCAAAAGAAGTTATAATAAAAATATAACATTTTTGAATTTATGATTTTTCTGATTTCGAAGTTTTAATATTATTTTGAAATCGGATTTCATAAAAATATTGTTATTTTATTATTCTGTGGGAAGGACAAGAATAATAATATATTATGTAATTATTCTATGATTATGTTATTACTTTTTTGTAATATTTTGCTGTGTGCTTCTTCGTATTGCACTTTTGCCTTGACTTGATTATTTGGTGCCTGATGGTTAATATGGTTTAACTCAAACGTTCGGTAGGGTCCCATGGACCTTAATGGGACTTTGGCCCATCAAAAAGCATCGTTGAGTCGTTGGTATATAAAGGGAAATCGAAGGGGAAGTCGTGAGGTTCGATGGCATTTAGGTGGTTTCTTGTGGATATCATCATTGATGATGATTGTCATCGTATATGCACATAACATGTTGTATAAACGTAAAACGCAACGTCTCGATTCAATTGGATGTTTTGAGTCAAAGTTTCAAAGATTGTAAAGGAACGCATAGCGGTTTTGACGTGAAGTGATTTTATTGCACATTTTTGTTTAGCGAAAGTAGTGAAGCTTTGTAAAAAGAAATATGATTATTGCTTTTATGCTAGAAAAGGGCTTGAAAGTTACTTTGCAATACTATGTTCTGCATTATTTTACATTTGTTGTTATTGGAAAGCAATTTGGAACATTCACCAAATCCTTGACAATAACACAATATCGGAGTTCGGGCCTTTATTTTAGGAAAAATCCAATTATCATAACAGTAATAACCTTTTCATTATCATCTTCATTTTTAAAGAGCTACCAAAGTTAAAGTTGAGCCCGGCCGAAGGTCGGGGTAATCGTATTACTGCGCGGAATCAGTTTTCTACCTAAACCTCTTATAAATGCTTAATCACTCTTTATCAAGAACTGGGGGGCTGAACCGTTCCCAACCGCAATACCCAAACGGGTAATGCCTAAATTTATGCTCTTCAATTAATGTACATGGTCACTTTTTTTACCAATCGAATCATTTTGTCAAAACCGGCAATGCCTAAATGTATTCTTCACAATTAATGTCCATGGTAACTTTCG
>JAQFXU010000111.1:0-90878 GCA_034693705.1 Spatulosminthurus flaviceps | reverse complement strand
ACATAAATATCCCTATAACTATACTAAAGTTAACTATGATTTACATATCATACAGAACGCGCCTATTTCTATCTACTTATACACACACACATTCTCTCTCTCTCTCTCTCCGCATCAACATCCCTAGATGGTAATGGTAATACAAACAAGGAAATTCCCAGAATATCAGTCTTATGTCTTCATTTTCCACTATAGATTGGCATTCGGAAGAAAATTGGAATCGCGCCTCTAAACATGTTTTTTTTAAATGAATAACTTGAAAAGATAATTTAAGATGTAATATCCACATCATCCCCTTCCAACATTCTCTATAGCAACCTTCACGAGTCGATCCATATGTTCTTTCCAATGCGTGTAAAAGAAAAGTCAGGATATTTTTAGCTTCTACATTTCGACTCCATTTCAAACACTCACATTTGACCTATGTGTTATATGCTCTACATTAATATATTTTTCTGTCTTTACATTTCTTACACAGGAATCCATGTAATAGGGGATTCCGAATGAACAGTAATAGTTATACTCTGGAAATACTTAGCTTTATGTTTGTGCATTCAACTGAACGTGGACACGTACATAATATAATGTATGCATTTACACTGACACATACATATAGCTCCTTAAAGAACACAACCACACCAACACAATAGAATAAAGTCCAATGGGCTCAATGTGCACATACATGATTGAGTCTAACATCCTCCAGCTCTCGCTGTTTACTCTCCCATGCGAAACATCCCAACATGCAACAACCCTTGACAACTGTCCACCATTTAGGCATCTGTACTTTAAAAGTTGGGCCATTCTTTCTTTTATGCACGAAATATTACAACGGCTTAACTGCATGATGAGGAGGAAAGCATTTCATGCTTTCCCTCTCCTCTTACTGTGCATTTTTCATTTTTATTATCTATTCTGGGACTGTCCCTAATTATCCTTTTCTCTTCTCCTTCATACCTCCACTACTTTCCCTTAGAGAATTTAATATTTTCAAAAATATGTTTTCTTTTATTCGTCACGAAAATAATCATTTTTAGGATTGATTACGGAGGTCCTGATTGTTCAAAAAACACAGAAATCGAAATTACATAGAATAATATACCTTACGTTTTTAAAAGCCCGTGTGGTTTCTTCTCTTTGCGAAAAATAAAAGTGTTTTATTAGATTGGACACGCACTCCAAATAATAAGCATGCTTGATTCCCTTATAATTAGCTGACAGCTCATCCGAACTTTTTAGCACTTCTAAAGGAACTGAAATAAATCTATGATTGAAATGAACCCAAAAATGATGATTGGTTGGTTACAACTTTGGTATTCTCTTAATGCTCTTCCTATAATTACCATGAGGATTGTTAATTTCCAATCCATTGCATAGATGATATTTAACTTTTCGACCTTTTTTCAAAATGAAGCCAAAGGCGTTTGTTTCCAAGGACGTTTTTCAAGGGAATGTGTGCAGTCGTATAGATAATTAAATATTATAGGTTATAAAACTTAACCGTAACATTAATATTTATAAGGAGGGATCCATATGAACAGGACAGCCGCATGAGAGAAATATACTGGAAGCCAAGACACTGTACAGCATCAAATATACGAGAATTGGAGGGAAAAAGTGGGAGGTAGAAGAGGACAAACAATTATTCTTAACAAGTAGCAGGGCAACTTAAAGAAACTTATAGGAACGACAGGAGGAGAAAAAGCTGGATAGAATGAGAAAGAAAGATCTCTCTTCCGTCTCTCCATTTCGCTGAGACATGCTGCTGAGCATGCAAGCGGAAGAAAAACTACAGTGACTCCAGACTCCCTGTGTATCCGAATCGAATTTACAAGAAGTGAGAGGGAGAGAGAGAGAGGGAGAGAGGGATAGAAGCGAGAGTGTAGAGGAGAAAGAAGAGAAAGGGAGAGAGTGAAAGTGCAGAGTAAAGAATCTTTGCTGCGGAAGAGACAGAAAAGGAGAGTATATATGGTAAAGAAAAGGTGAGGATTTCCACAGAGCCGACTTCTATTCTACGTGTCACTTGTTCAGGTCGATCAAATCACAAGTGTCAAGCCTTGGATTGGGAATTTATCAGGAATTTTTCCACCTCGATTGAGATGAAATGTGGATTCCAAGATATTCTCTCGAGATTTAAACATCACGAACACACGACTTCGTCAATGAACCTACTTAAACCAACTTTTCCCAGGTTCCTCTCACGTATCTACAAGTCTCCGTACATACAAGGTTATAATAAATATCTCTATATGTAAGTCTTAGCTCACCATAGATGGCAAACAGACGTCAATTTCGTGCAAAAAAATTTGCTCTAATACACTTGTCAATGTTGCACTCCAATTTTTCTTAACATTACTTTCACCAGGGAAATACCTAAAAATCTTTCTTTAGATAATATTCCTGGATCCACGTACTCCGATAAAGCAAAAAAAAAACGAAGCTTTGAGTTGATAGGAAATACAGAAAAAAAAACTAACAATATAAAAATATGCGGGAAAAAAGCGAGGATGGATATACACAGACGATGGTAAATAGAACATTGAAGGCACTTCCGTGCTTTCCCATTCGGAAAATAAGTCATTTTTTTTTCTCTCTCTCTCTCTCTCTCCATGTTACAAATATCTAGAGAAAGAAACGTAAGATAAATATTTTCCATTCCACCTCACTCCATCTCCTCATTCCATTTGGCATGAACATCTGCGGGGCAAAAGAATAGGGAAAAATAATCATGATGAGAACCATCAAAACACACTTGACTAACTCGTCATCATTACCACTTCTCCTTTAGTCAAGGAACCATCCATTGCATTAGAATGATTAGGACCACTTCAATCACTCTATATTTATATATCTATTTCAACAAAGAGATCATGTGTTTCTGCCTACAGGGCTCTATTCCCCCTATCTCTTGTCCTACCCTACTAAAACCTATAAACTCACACCATTCCAAAATTTCTTGGATGTCAAAATACACACAACACATTAGGACGATACAATAGACACAATACATGTATCTACTATGCACACACACTCAACATCAAGCTGACAAACGCCTGTCAAAGGAACAATGGAGTCAGAAAGGACAATAAACTGGAAAAACTCGGAGCAGACGGGGAGACCGGGAGGTTATAATAATGTCTCACATACAAAGCAACTAATTTGTATTTCCTATGGATCAGCCCTAATTGAGTAACCAAACATGTTAATACCATCCCAGCAACTTCTTTCACACTCATTTTATCACAAGATCCTTCCTTCGTCTCTCATGAAGAAACGAGATAATTAAATACAGAGAGGCCAGTGATAAGAGAGACATTCGTAGGATAAAACTCCATATAGCTTCGGCCCTTAATTTTTTTCCCAAGCTCAACTTCTTCTGAATGTCAATTTCAAACCAGAATCTCTTCCAAGAATATCCAAAAAGGCCCCCCCTCTCTTTCTCCCTTCCTCTCTCGCTCTCTGCTACTACGACTACTACAACGAGCTTAAAATCCTTTTTAACTTTTGTTCAACTTCATACGCTTCTCCATATATTTTATGTACAAAAACATACATGCATGCACAAATGGTACAGATATGAACCATTTGTGAACGAAGGATAGTCCATATAAAAAAGTTGCATCTAAAAAGACTCAGAAGAGCACAAACATTGGGCTACACAGAAGCACATGTCTACCTTTATAGGACGGAAGGTTGAGGAATGAGAAAGTAAATGGGAACCAAAGCTAAGGCCAATAACCGTTGAGGGTCGTTAGCAGTGATTCACAAGAGTCAATTCAATTCCTGAATAACTATAGAAGTTTAAAGTTGGGTAAAGATCATAAAAACACACACGTTACTCACACAAAGGAGAATAGTAGTATTTAATGGGAAAAGAACGGACTTGGACAACTTTTTCCATTTATCCATCAAAAGTCAGCCCATTGATTAAAATAAAGGGGTTATTTTTATTATTATTAGAGTTTCTTGGAAAGATTCTTTACACAGGGCATTCTGAAGCCATTACAATGTTTTTTTCAATATTTGTTTTTTTTGGCTCTCAGTAAATTTTCGTGTTAATCGTGGGCGTACATAGGGGATCCGAGCTGGATGGTAAAAGGATATGGGATACCAAAAAGGAATGACAGGAGCATTATATTATTATTGCAATTACAGGGAAGGGAATTTTTTCCTTGAGATAAGAGAGGAAGGGAAAGTAATTACAAGGAAGTTCATAGAAAAGCCTAATTTGGAATGCTGTCCCAATCATTGCAGTACACTCATCAACGGTAATCGTAATAAAATATTACTTATATTAAATTGTAATGATATCTTTTTGGAACGCTCCAGAGCGAAACTTTCTCCTCCTCCTCCTCGTTCGGAAAACCTTCAAAACATGGTTCCCAAGAAAGTGAGTACATTTATCATTATAAGTACATGTAATTACGTGTGTGTACGTATGTACATAATATGTATACTACTATAAATATTGTCAGGTTGTCCTGCATGATTTGTGTTCCCATATATGTACACATGAAAGAGTAAATAACCACAAAAGTAACTGCTTGTGAGAAGAGTTGATGGAGGTTAATAAAAGAGGCTAAAAATTCTTGCCACGGTCTATTTAATAAATGTGTGTGTGACGCGGGATGAGATCTTTCTCTCGTAAGTAATTGGAGAAATATTTGCGAGAGCAATACTTGAGAGACGCAAGACTGTCAAGCGAATCCAGCCCAAATGAATCATCTTATCTTCTGGATCATCCATTTCCTCTTAGCTACCGTTTATTTTCCCCTCCGAAGAAGACGAGCACCAAGACATCAACAACAGCAGCAGCAGGAGCGTCAACGACAACAACAACAGGAGTACTAAAACTTAGGTATAGGCAGGATTTTCCTCTTCATGTAAGTAAGTGTTAGTGAGTCAACATTTTAAGGAAATATCACGTCCTTTTTTCTTCTAACTTAACTCTTAAAGTCTACAGGATATTTGTGACAGTCAGGTCGGGCTCCATTTAGAATACATAGTAGTGCCGGTGTAAAAAAGCTAAGCGGCGCAGCAAACTCCATTCTTTGGGAATAAACAGGGGAAATTCCCTAGGAAAATCCACACAAGAAGAACTTTCTCCAGCTTCAGAATCCAGTCTATTTCTTAATCTCGAGTCAAATAAAAAGAAGTTTCATATGAAGTGTAGCAGTAGGAGTGGAAGAGCAACTCAGGTCTGACTTGGATCTGCCGTATGTATATGTCCTCGTAGGAAGGGAAAAGAAAATAAAAAACTTGGTGCATTACACCATTTCGTACAATCGTACAGTCACAACCAGTCCTTGCGGGAACATATCCACTTGGCTTAGTAGACACATCCACTTGCATTTGTAGCAAAAACGCCACTATAAGTTCTGTATGTATAATGAAAATTCGCATAAATTTATCATTTATCATGTAACCAGTAGCCACGTAAAGCTTAGAATATAATAGGCACTTACAGATCATAAAAACGTCCCTTAGAGTGTAGATATAGCTAGGTCTATCTCTAGGCCAAATGGATATACGTACATATGACTTATAATAGTTTTACCACTCATTGTTACAAACGAGCACCGTACAGGCCCACATGTACATGACCCGTTTTGGAACAAGTCTGGAGTTCAATCAGTATTGGATTTGATTTTTAAATACCCCTGCTATTACGCAATATACTGGATATTGGGTCCAAATCGATTTAAAACGGAACTTTGCATTTTGGTCAAACACAAAATCCTCAACTTTACAAAGTTCAAATTCATTTTTCAATCAATATAATATTAACCAAATAAATGCATCTTTTGCCAACATTATATTGCCCTTGATCCATACTAATGACCACAGCAGGGCCCATTGTAAATTTTATTATCATGGATTAAACGGGGAGACGAGGCCCCAACCTCAGGGCTGGAGCAAATAATATGCAATGGTATTGCAAATGTAAAAATTGGTAAAATATCAGAAAATTGTGGCGATTTTTTTGTGCCGACCAAGAATTTCACAGAATGTGCCTATAAAGAGGTGCCATAGCTTCAAAACTTGGCATTTTTCACCCGCGATATCCATTTACTCCATACTAGTCGGAGATTAAAAGATGCGATGTCAAAGAGAGCCAAAAAATGCCTTGTTATTGGATGAATTGGAAAAATGCGGTTAAGATATTTCCGAGGAGAATTTTGAGGAAATGGAACTTGTAACGTTGAAGATTTCGTGTTTAGGCAAAAATGAGAAGTTCCGTTTTAAATCGATGTGGAGTGTGTGCTGTGTAATTTTCCGCGTTTAAATCATTTACTTATTTTATTTTCTACCCCCAGAACCATACATATTGAAATTTTACCCGAATTTAAATTTCTAAATATTTTCAGCAAACACACCTTTTAATGGCTTACTTAGTACAGGCCAAGGCCTTGTTATCCGTGCATTAACATTTTCCTTAAATACTGCCAAGGTCAGCCGTAGACACCTTGATAGTATTAGCAGTTAGCAGTACAAAGCACTACAAATGTAACGTACAAATAGACATTGGATTTTATTAGAGGCAAAGGTTGTAACACTTGAAGTGTTTAGGTTTGGGTCTGTAATTTTGCTACCCGTTCAGAACACTAGTAACACTGGTCTGATGAAAACAGAAGTTGAGAGAGAATGTATAAAAACGTACGTACAATAAAGCTTTGAAGGAAAGTAGGCGGTTACACATTCGTAATTATGTATGTGCATATGGTGGAGAGAGGTTCAAGTGTAAGTCTTTTTTATTATTGAGTCAAAAGTGTCTTAAGACTTGTCTGAAAGTAATGCCAACAAAGTAGGAGGGTCGCCTTAAAAGGACACATGGCTGACACTTGCCATACATACAAACATATGTAGTTCAAATACGAGCTACTGGAAGATCCAGCTAAAGTGACCTGACCAGGCGATCCAGATCAACGAAGGCTCAACCTATAAAGCCTCTCCATTTCTCTGTCTTTATCCGTAGTGAGTTCCGCCTTGAAATTTCCATGGCTCCATAAACCTATGTCAAATTCACCTCACACTAGGTTTTTTTTAACCGTTCCAGTGGTTGACTAAGTCTTAACTTCACTTCAATTTCCTCTCTTTCTCTCCTCATATCCTACACTCTCTCTCACTTGCCTTTCACTTTCTCTCTCTCTCTCTCTCTCTATCCGCTTTCCCTTCAACTTAATCTTTTCGTTTTATGGTAAATGCATTCCCCTTCTCTCGCTCTCCACTCCTCATTTCATACTTGTCTTCATTCACTTGAGTCAAATAAACTTTCGACTTTCGAACCTTCTACTCCATTCACTACCTTCTCCATAATATGTTCCTACATGCTTTCACTTTCAGCTTCCTCCATATCACTAATAATACTTTCCACACACGTTGAGTCCCTATACAAACTACAAGTCTAGACTAGAGAAAGAAGTCATCTATCACATTGGTCACAAAATGCAATTATTATTGTTATTCAGCCCGTCATTCCAGCAAAATCTAAAGTGACTTTTTATCAAAGGCCTCAACTTATATGACCAACACTATTTTACGCTTCAAAATCCCCAGCTGGTGAAGCCGTCCAGTGATACCAGGGCCACTACTAGAGAAAGTCCTACATATAAATTTCTAAACCAGTCTTTACAATAAATCTGGAAGACTAATGATCCAGCCCCGCTTACTTACCCCAAACTCTCTGCAGTGCTATACAGCCGTTATTTCTATTTATAACAATAGAAATGAAACACATTGTTCTCAACAATTCAATGGGATCTTTAAAATCTAATGAATTTCTTATAGTTTTAAAAATACTTCAAAAACTTGCTTGTTTGATTCTATATTTAGTAGATGAGGAAATTTACAAAAAATGAAACTTACTTGTAAATGAGGTGGACAATGATCCAACATCTCCAGCATGTGTTTAATATTTTGAGCATCTTGAATGACGAAATTGAGCTCCATGTCAAATTCTCCCCCAACAAGCTAAAACAAGAAAAAATATTGGTTTTCTTAGAATTGTAAATAGAATAAATTATCTCCGCTATTATTTTTCAAAGGGAAAGGGAAAAAAACCTTTTAGAATACGAGCTGGTGCAAAAGCATGGTTCATATTTAAAAGCAAAAGGAAATTGCCCAATGACGTTTTTGACTTTGAGCGAGGACCCAAAACTGATAAAGAGAACAAAGAACTAACACCCACACACGCACACACACTTAAGGTACTAGAATTTCAGCTTTTAACTTCATATACACAATTCATTCAATAAACTCATATGTTCCCACGCATTCAGACACACATACACAAACAAGCACCAAAAGTTTCCATAAGTAAAAGCAATTTAACAAGTTTTCCCTTCATTTAATAGCTACAGAAGGTACAGAAAAAAAACGAGAGATTTTTAAAGTAGCAATTTCCATGTAAAAAGCGCTGGATAGTAAAGAGGGAGAGGTGAAAATCTCATCTCTCTGTGCTTGCAACTCTGAATTGTTTTAATGTCCTTGTGCTTCTATTATTCTACAATTTAATGACATGCGCCCGGAAGAAGAAAAGGAGGGGAAGAGATAGAGAGAGAGAGAAATTCGCGTGGTTTATCAGATTCCCTGTCGATTCTACTCTCACCATAAGCATCGAATGAAGGGGAGAAGAATAAAGGTGAAGAAGCAAAAGCATAATTGACTCTTCAAGACTTGAACTCTAGGCTTGAGTATTGTATAAATACATTGGAAATGCTTTTGCACTTGACATGGACCCATACGTTTCTCCGACAGTGGTTCCCTCCTTTTCACACTTTCACTTTTCCCTCTACGTACAGCACTACAGATGTACATATATACGTCTCTATACATTCTGTCCACCTATGTTTCTTCCCAAGTTCGAACACAAATCCCGGGCTATTATTACACATAGAAGAGGTTATACACAATACGAACGACCAGCATTTCTTTATACTTGATCCCTTATTGCTTTGAATGATTCCTTGAAAATCGGATTTTTTCGGTCAGCATTTTTAAAATGGACCTTTTTTAGACGAGGATTTAAAAAACTTTTTTTAAATGGTATTTTAAAACTGGCTTTTACATGCACTGTAATTCCAATGCTTTGATTTCGACGGTGGCTTTTAATTGCCCAGTCTTCTCTTGCCTTCGGTACCTGTACCTGAAGGGCTGCATGTGTGACAAATCATGTGGGTAAAAATCACAACTGTCAGTGCACTTTTCCAAGTGTGTTCCTATGCTTCTTCTTGCCAGGATTTTATTGTCGTGCGCTTTTTAAAAGTTTTAACGGCCGACCTAACCACTCTTTTGTTAGTAAATAAAAACGTATCCGACATGTCCTTTGCTCAAGATTTTTTCCACAAGTAGTTTCTTCAATTTGAGCAACTGTTCTATTGTATCCACGTATAGTACGTGCGTTTGAAGCTCCAGAACTATATCTATAATCTTTACCCAGTAAAACTCATTTCCCCATATTACTTGCAGAGCTACAGTACGGCTATGGCTAATACTTTAAAAGAGTGCTCCCACCAAAAGAGCTCCGTACTTGGTGAGAGTGTCGTCCTTCCCATAAACTAAATGCATGTGGCTTTTCCATTCCACGAACTAATGTTAATAACAAAAAGCTAATGCTGGTTGAGTGCACCCTTGGATATAAAAGCCTGGTCTGATTGTGACGTTCCCTTGTAAGGAGCCACTTCTTTCTTCCCTAATGTCCACATATACATAAATACAAATATAGGACTAAAATATAAATATATCGTCGGCTAAAGTGCAAAAGGGGCCATATGCAGAAATGGCTTAAACGGGAATTAACATGCACTACCATGTATAAGCGGTGTCTGCATATAGCCCCTTTTGCACTTTAGCCGACGATATGTATGTATATGTGTACACATGGCTAAACAAAGTGAAACCAATTTTCACATGTCACTACATAGCCATTAAAAATGTATGTACACGAGTTAGTAGCTTTAGATTCACAGGCACAAAATCCTCTATAACAATCAAGTTTACCAATTTTTCCTCCATCTTTCCTTTCTCTCCTTTTTCTCTTACCAAAGCACTGCTAAGTCAAGTTTCATTCTCATTATAATCGGGCGAGGATAAAATGTTAATTTATTTTTTTTAAATTATAATTAACTTTCCCATACCGTCGATTTTACATGAGATATTATTAGATTTATAGGCTATAATTATTATTACAGGTCAAATAAATCCAAGGAAATTCATGTGAAGTAACAAGTTTTAAGATTCTCCTCCGCTCCAATATACCTATGTACTAAATCTTTAATGCTTTCTAATTTTAGTAGGAAAATTAAAACCTGAATGTAAATGTAGTTACTGAATTTGAGTAACAGCAGCAGCAGGAGCTCCAGAGCAGCAGTCATATTTGAGATGAGTGAAGTAAAGCGTATGAAAATTCCTCACGCGTACTTTCTCTCTTTTCAAGTCCCCAACTTTGTTCATAATGCACTGAGACAGATGAGTAAATTGCAATAAGCGTCCCACATCCTTTTCTCATGCAAACAACGCCACAGCTATGTACAAGTATGAGCCCGACCTCCACTATGTAATTACAGCCAGGACAATACATGCATATGAAAGGGTAACGTGGAAAACCTCAAATCCGGGAGCAATAGCAGCGTCAGAGCAAATAATAATGTATGTTTATTCCTATACGATCTTCCCTCCTTTTCACATTTCAGTCCCATCATCATCATTATCGTGCTCTGACCACCCATGCGAGCTCTCCTCTCAGTAAAAAGAGCCATCAATTGAATATGTATAGCTATGTCGCACACTAATATCCACAATACACACACACACACACACACACTACATTCCTACAAAACAGACAGACACCCTTTAATCATGCTCCACATACAACTCTATGGATCGTCTAGCTTCTAGTAATACCTCATTCAACTCTACTGCCTCGTTTCTTCCCATACCAAAAAGATTTACACAGACAGACAGACATAAACACACACACACACACAAGTGAAGAACCATAACTTTCAATGAAATCAAATCATGAAAATTCAGTGAACCATCTGTATGGTTTCCCTCTCCTCAGCCTTGTCAACAATTGCAAGTACATTCATTACTACTGCCGTACTTAATTATTATCTTCTCTGAACATACACAACTTGACGTGGAACATCCTCACTTGAAATGTGTCCCACATAATTTATCAAGTCATCAATACAAAAAGGAGCATTTATTTGTACAAGCAACTCTTTTAATTAGCTTCAATAATATGACGTAATTGTATGCAGAAAAATGCAAAATCATAAATGTTTAAACTACTGTAATACACTCCAGAGCAAATACTAAGTAAGCCTATATCAAGGTCATATAGTCTTGGGAACGAAGTACACGGAAAATTTCCAACATCAGCATGTGTATTACTAATCTGACGTATATAACCTAATTACTCAGCTAATTATGTATACCAGCCGTCAGAAAAGTAGTTCCTTCACAACAGTAACATTACAAACTCGGGAAATAGCTACGTTTAAAAACATATTAATTTCTAACTAGGGGAAACTTACTATTTCAAAAGGTACTCCTACTCGGGATGAGCCCACGTAAATTTGTTCTTATTCAGAAATTATACATGTACACAGGAGATTCTCTTTCATCCTCTTTCCTTTATACAAGTACATATACTAATTTATACAACTTTATATAAAGATAAGTTTAGAGCAGCACCCTTATATAATTTTGACAATACTGATCCATGATCCATGATTATGGAGGAACCACATAGGAATAAGCATTTGTTTGAATTTCCCAATAACACTAAAATGCATACATATACGGAATAGGTAAAGTCATTACAAAGTTGAGAATGGTTGTCGGAAGTGCACTCCTGAAGCTACTTATACTATCTAATCCGCCTCTGTATTTATTTAGACTTATGAAATAACATTGCCATTTTAGGAGCGAGCGTAGGACATCCCTCTGCATATTTTATACAGTATTTTCATAGCATCATATCTGTAGAGTTTTGGCGTACGTATAGTATATGGATATTCCGTAAGTATCATTATTTGTTGTTTGCTCAAAATATTATAAGTACCTCACCCAAGGTTTCAATAAAGCTATACAAGCATTCAAAAAAATAGCTATATTCGTAAGATAAAAGGCGTGATCTTTTAAAGTAACGATGCTGAGGACATAACATTAACCATCCTCACTATAGAAATACATGCATCCCTATAGATTCCACCTTCATGGCATATTTTTACTCCTTATATACAGAATAATACATATGAATGGGAGATTCTGAGGCTTTTCTAAAGGCAAGAAAAATATCCCGAGTTTTATTCTCAATGTATAGAGAGAAGAGAGAGCTAAGAGAGAGAGAGAGAGAAAATAGAAGAAAAGAAAAAAAGAGAGAGCATGTTCATGAATTCCACCCTCAAGTTGAAAATCCAATTGGAAGTAGAATAATATGTGGAGTCCTGGTCTGGCCATAAAAATCGAAATCGAATCTATTACTCAATGCTCTGTCCACAACATATGGAACACACTTAAGATCCACACCAAGACCTCTGTCCCCCTTGTCTTCACTTCTTCCATTTTACCTTACTTTTTGACTATACTACACCACTGTGAACATCTCTTAGCTCATTTTACCCGCAACCACGATACAATTCAAGCAAAAGTTTCATACACAACATCCTTTATGTACCCAAAGTTTTTGAGTCAGTTCTATATACATGGAACTTTCACTTGTACTATATACGTAAAAGTGTGTAATTTCAGCCGACATGACATATAGTAAAATTGCATATTACGGACACGGTGGACAATTTCGGTACATGAATAGCACTTATTATGTATATAGTACATATTTACAATGGTTGAAATAGAAAGGGAAGATACATGGATGGCAGATAATAACTCAAGTGGACCCTCGTCGATTCCATCTAATAACTTGGTGTTAGCCCACACTGAGAAAGATTGAACGGGAGAGAAAATACCATGACAACAGAAATTGTACAGCATACAATTTTTCAAATAAGATTTTAACTTCGGACCCTTTGTGGCCGAAATGGGCCTTATTTCTTTACCCTTAAGAATACATAGACATGTATAGTAAGTAGTGAAATCTACACTACAAATAAATTTCCCTCTACCTCAACTTTCTCCTTGCACATCAAAGAAAAATTCACACAAAAGTTAGGACTACATAAGCTGAGCGAAAAATACATACAAAGCTTATAAGGTCCAAGAGCGGCTTTCTAGTCTGCAATATAAACCTTTAAAAAATAAGTTATCTGATAGCACATGGAAAGAGAAATTGCTTGCGTGAAATGCCCCATCTCTTAATGTACCCACCACTACTGCGTTGCTACCGCAACGTTCCTGTTGCTTACATAAAAAAATGACATAATATTTTCCTTTTCAAACCACATTTAAATATTCAATATTTGTTCGCCTCTTCTAGTACATAAATATCCTCGTTACATATTGCAAGATCAGGAAAAAGCTAGACTTTACATTGTGTTATCCAGGAAGTTGGTTTTTGTTCAAAACATTTTCATTACAATGGAAGACAAAATTAAATTCCCTGTAAATGCTTGAAAGATGGAGCTGAAATTGAATCTAATTTTAGTAAGGAATGTTGTGTATACGAGTGTGGTAGAGGGAAATTTGGCTGTCAATAGGAATGTCAAAGCACCTTATTTTCATTTAAATTTATACAACAGAAAAACACCAGCTTTGAAATCGCTGTTACATTTGCAAATCACCAGAGTTGCCATAGTTTCAGATTAAAGTCTGATTTACAAGGACTTTGTTGAAATTTATAAGGAGGAGTGACTCTCATAAAAAACCAAATCCTCTGAATTTATTTGAGTGCCTGGAACTTATCTTGTACGACTGGTAGTAGGATTTTACAAAGATTTTGTGGGGATAAAAATAATAACTACATACAGAGAAAATGTGTGGAGTCAAGGATACTATTAGTTAGGAGAAAGTTATATACTTTCTCGCAAACTCCCCCCAAAACTCTCTTCTTTGCAGAAAAACATAGCTTCAAATCCAAGTTTGAATCTAGGAAAATTACAATATCATTCTTCATTATAAGCGTAATATGAATATAGCTAGGGTAATAAGATGAGGAGGTGGAGGTATTTGCATGCATGTATGTATATCTATGCTTGACAAAATTTAACCATAGCTCCTCACTAGCCCCTTGATATTTCATTTTTAGGAAATAACCAGGAGCGGATGATAAAAATGACTATCAGCACATGCTCCCTCATACCTTTCATCTTTTCTTTTTTCCTTCTAGGCTTTTTTTAGCCCGCTGCTTAAAATTTATGAAAATAAGCACACACATAAGGAATAGGGATCAAAATTTTCCGGCTCTTGGAATGAGCGTTTGTAACGCGATGTAGTCTGGAAAGCATTCAGGATTAAAACTACCTTTTCATAAACACAATTCTTAAATGCTCCCTTTCGATTCCACTGAACTTTCCATGTGAAACTGCTTCATAACGACCCGGCTTAAAAACTAAAGCCGTATAAGAAACATAAAAGGAGCGGATGAAGAGCCTCAAATACCAGGTTAATAAGTTAGCTTGAAATTTTCCAGAAATATTAAGCAATATTCACCTCTACGAGATAACATGGTAGGTTATACATGAATGTTATTCAAAAGCTGAACGAAACAGTGGAAATCTATGAAATTTGTCAAGCCGCACATGTTTCATTCCCTCGTGGAAATGTCTATGACGTTACGTGAGCTAAAGCGGAAAAACTTCTAAACGGAGAAGAAAATTCCAAGGTTCCAATTAACTGCTGCGTCAGTTGTAGAAACCTCCTAATTAGTAAGTGGTAGCGTACATTTACAATATGTATCTATTGGTGTGTATACAAAAAGACTTGGCTCCTTTCATACATAAAATGAATCCCTGAATTAACAGAATCTTGCTTCCGGCTTGTGCAGACTTGGGTGGAATAAGAGAAAGTTACTTTCTCTTACCCAGCAAAGTATGTACAATTGAAGGAAGAGAGGGACCACGCCAAATAAACTCAACCCAGCGAGAGGAAATTGAAGGACAACAGAATGTATGTTACTAAAGGCAGGAGCTTAAAATAGATATAACAAGGGAGTACAACGGAAAGATAGGAAAAAATCAAACCAACAAACTCAATATCAGGTCATGGAATCAAAACAACTCAAACACAAGAAATTGATCTCGTTCAAGTTCAAACAATCTCGAGACCGTTCAAAGTAATTAATGTCTTACAATGAACAGAATGATCCTATCAATGGAAACACTCGTGTTTTCAAGAATCCTAGAAATACCTTTTCCTCAACTTTCTCCAAATAGAAGAAACATTTAATTACTCCCTTCCAGCCACCCTCAAGCTTCCGCAATCCATCGAGTTCAAATGTGCAGGAGTTTCTCTCTCTCTCAGGAAAAGTCACTGGCACAGGAACATGTAAAGAAGGGGCCAAATCACTGTCCCGAAATTGTACCGGACTGCTCCATGGGAATAATTACATGACATAAATTAGCACTGCCGTATATGAGACACACGACATACGAATGTAGAAATTGAACCAGGAGCCAAATCCCAAAAAAATCCAGCGAATATTGAATCATTTAAGTAGACGCCCGGTGCTAGTGGACCGGTGCTTTTATTCAAGTACTTGTGAGAGTCACAATGTACGCATGAGCTCACATGTTGAAAACAAATTATCATGCATGAACATTTCAAGTTGATGGATTTTATGAGCTTAGCCGCCCCATCATAGAAGACTTCCCTCAAGTTCCAAAGGAGCTCTACACGTTCTTAAAACATCAACTGAATCGGCAAAGAAGAGGCCAGAAAAAGTCGTTAAAAAATTATAAAGTACAGGGCCATGGGGACCAACCCAAATTGAACCATGGGTTTCCAAATTGCTCAATGCGAAAGATCCTACTTCATCATTTACTTCGAGATTGAATAATAAATGGTACTCCGTATTGTTCGTACGTATTTCAAAGAGGGCTCTTCTTGTGTCTTGTGTGTGTGTGTGTGTTGAAAAAAACAGTCTTTTTTTTAATATTGAGCGAATCCAAAACCTAATAAGAAATGCTCTTAAAACTTGAAAATTTACAGTGAAAACTTAAGTCATTAAGTTGCACTTTCAAAGAGGAAGCCTTAGGGTTGTGAGAACAATGTCGTTTTGCACCAAACATCACTTGATGCCCTAATAAGCTGGGTCTTATTATAAACTTAATACCTTTCTCCAGACAAAGAGATAAAAACCCTTCATGCTTCCTTCCAACAACCATATACTTATTCTTTGCTTGAGGAAGAGAGCCTAGAAACGTAAGATATTTTCTTCATAAAAAGTCAAAACAAAAAAACAAAGGCTAAGGAAGGGCCGAGCGGGACCGTTAACATTAAAAGTGATTACTTCCACTGAATATAAAAACTACACAGGGTAATATAATTACGTTCCGAGCATTTTCATAAATGCTCCATATTATATACAACACGAGCCCAAATATCATTATTATTATTACTATTATGACTACTACGCAGTGAAATAACCTCATGGTTTTTTATCGTCCAGACTTTTTTTTCACACCAACCCTTATTGTTTCTATCACGACTTTCTCCATTTACTCTCTCCCTCAACTTTCACTTCACAAAATACTTTCTCATTTTCTCACAAACTTTTCGCACTTTAACTTCCATTTCCCTCGCAAGTCCACTATATTATGTGAACAATTATGGTCCGAAAAAATGAATACGTAGAGAATTCCGCCTAAAAAACATAAGTGAGTCAAAGTGTGCCAGATATTTTTACTTCAGAGAGAAAGACAAGTCATTTTACATACTAATAATTAGTATACTAAAAATTCAAATGTGTTCCTCCAATTAATACATTACGTAAAATCGGACTGGAACCATCACGTTGATGATGGAGCGACCACAAGGAGAAGATTTTCTCATGGAATGAGAAAAGCATTTTATTTTATAATAATAGGAGGGGAAAAGCAGGTGGATACGACATTTGATACATGCACCCTCTTATGATAGCTCATTTCTAGACTCATCCATCAGCTGTATTTGACTTAAGCTCTTTATATAGTCAAGAGAGTAACCGTATATTTTCTTTTCCATGGGAAAAATAACTTTCTCCCGCACATTGGCTGCGTAACTCAGGAAATAGAGACCACTTTGTTGGTTATTTCCTTTTTAAACGTATATCTCATCTCTGTATGAAGTTGAAATCCTATGAAATATAGAATGTATACATAACTTTGGGAAATTTTTTTTGCCTCGAGTCCATGTTACACAACATGCAGGGGAAAAGAGAGTGAAGCGAGAGTGAGTGACTGAGGGGGAGAGAGAGAGGAGCTTTGCGAAATTCCCAATAGGGCTCTCAAATACTATTCGCAGAGGTAGTTCTAGTTTGTTGTAGTATAGACCTATCAAGTGATGGCATGAGTCCTTCCTCTACACACGACGCTCCTACTTCTTCTTCTGCAACTTAGCCATCAGAAAAAGATATGATTTTAATATTGTGCTCCTTTACCTACACTTTACCTCCCCTTGAGACTCCCATAATGCATTCATTTATCTCACAATAAAGTCAAGCTCAAAGACGGCAAAAAAAAAGAAGAAAACGTTGGAGCGAATGAGCAGCTCTTTTGATCAAGAGATATTTCTTTCACTTTTCCTCATTACTATCTCCCGACTTTCTCTCTCTCTCTCTCTCTCACTCCGTACGTTTCACTTTGCACAAAAACAGGACAAAAACATTTTCTTCCCTCAAATTGTGCTCCCTCCATGTTCATCGTCTTCTTTTCCTTCTTATTCTTCCGTCTCGTCTCCTTCCTTTAGCCTGCCTTATTTTTCAAGCATCACAGTTTTTTTAACAAAGTTACAAAATTCTATGCATCCGTGTCTCTACTACATCCGTACCTATTTCAATCAGTCCCTTCTTTAAAACTCCACTGCTTTCTATATTTGTCTTCTACATTTAATGTTAACCCATACATAATAGGAAGACATATATAGTCCCTATACATTACAAGTTATTTTGCCAAGCTCTATAGAGAATCCCACGTGCTTTCACCCTAAAAAATGAAGGATCTGAATAACATGGGAAGTCTTAAGTACGACAAAGTAAACAAATTTCATTCATCATGCATTTACCTTCCCTATCCTTCCTACCTTTGTTCCCTTTCTCTCTCTCTCTCTCTCTCTCTTAACTCTATTCTCTTTTCCCCTTTTTCCTCGAAAAAAAGAAGAAAAAAACGTTGGGATCGTATCCATATTTCATTTACTTCCTTTATGTGTAAATATATTCTCTTAGTAGGAAGAAAAAGGAGGGATGAAGATACCTATGGATATCTGATCGAGAGCACAATGTCCATATGAATGAATACGAAATTAGAAAAGCCATCAGAGAAAAGAAGGGTGGTGTGTAGATAGTGAAAAGGTAGAATTTGAGCCTCAAGAATAATAATATATTAAACTTCAAAAGAGAGGAAGGGAAAAATGGGAAGGAGCAAGTTTTTTTCATGATGAGAAAGTGAAGAAAGCCATCTCTTGCGCAGAGGAAGGTGAAGGGTTAGGGCTGAATGTGTAGGAGAGATACACATTTTCACATCATTTTTTTTTACTAAGAGTCCCTATAATACATATATATATTACGTGTATAAGCTATATAATATGTTGCATTCCTAAGAGAAACTTTATTTTTTTCTCTTGGAGGTCAAGATTAGAAAAGTTTGAAAATAGTAAAAATGTCACTTTTTCTAATATAAAATACTTTTGATTTATGATGGAAGCAGGTGATTTGGTGCAGTTCAACTTTTATTGTAGTTTGATAAATCAAGAGGAATCAGGGCCTTAGCATTTTCGAATTTTTCCCCATAACGACCCCTACAAGAGGCTGACAGTTGGTGGGAACGACGTTAATATTGCATCCTACACTTTTTTTCCCTTTCCCCTGTTTCACTTTCTATTCCAAAAGGAGGAGAAAGTATAGCAAGTTATGCATTCGGTTCCTTTGGACTCACTCCTCCTATGTGCGTACATACCATATAGGGTTACATAATAGGGTGAAAGTCTCCGAGAGAGAGAGAGAAAGTGATAGTAAAGGCGCTACTACTACAACTATATACTATGGGCTCGAAAATAATAAAAATATGTTGTCGTTAAAAATATATGTTTCGTACATGGTTAATAAGGCGTGTGGCGTATAGGGCTCACATTAGATATGAGGATGTTTTTCTTCTGGAAGAGGATTTTCAAAGTAGAACGTGTGGAATATTCAGGAGGAAATAAATGTGAGTGTGTATATTCACATATTGTTAATAGATCTCTTTAGTATTTGAGGGAGGAAAAAAAAGAATAATGTGGATGTTGCATGATTCATATAATAGATACTTGTGACTGTGAGCTGCCTCCGTATACAATATTATATAACGGTGGAATAAAAACCATGGCTTTTAGACGACAGAGGGGCGGAGGGGAGGTAGTGGATCTTATGTGAGTTATTTCCATACACTGAGATTTGAGACCCTCGTGAAAACTTACACTTGATGTGCATATACTTACGTAGAACCTATATATTTAGAACGGAGTGGTAATAACATCTAAAGGATCCGAAAGGCTTCTTCCCATACTAAAAAAAGAAAAAGTTTGGGTATATTTTTATAAGGACTAAGGACTGAGCCAAAGTGCTGATTCACTTGATCCTCACAATTATTGATTGAATTTAGCAAATGGTACTTGAATAAATTTGAGAGCCGTCTCTACGTAATTGGAAAAGCAACTCAACTCTCAACAGCACTTCTGTAAGTATCGGAGTGCATGCAGAGAGTTGCCCTGGTTTTACATAATGGAATCCAACACAATCACAGAAATAATTTGATTTCAATTTCCTTCCCCTTCTGCCCTACTCCTATAACAATCATAATTATTCCCAATACTTTTATAATTACATCCCACTCACAACTATACATATAAATACGTTTCTGTATTAATTTAGTTAGAAACTATAGCTTATATGGTAAAAGGGTCATAATTATATACATACGTGAGAATTATATTATTATAGAATATTTCATAATTTCAAGCAACCATTCACAATTTCCGAGCAGGCGGGTCAAGTTACGAAATAACAGTTAATTTTTTTCTCCCCACCTTTTCTTCTATTACAACATTCTCTTATACACCCAAAAGGAAAAATTCCACATGTAATTTCCCGACATAAATTAAAAAGTTCCCAAAACTCATGAAAAAATCCTCGAGAATATTAATTTTTGCTATTTGCAAAAATTTCCCCGTACATATTCCAAAGCTACCAATTTTTTACTCCGTATATTTTTAAAGAAAAAAACGTGCCTTCATGTAATTTAATATACATGATTTATTAAATTTACTATTAAACCTTATAGCTTTCAGCTCAATCATATAAATAAGCATACATTCATGAAATGAAGAAACAAATGCACAAGCCTACACCAAATAGATTCCAAGATTTGAGCCAAGCCCTCTTTGAGACGCAGTTGAACTCAAAGCTGGAAAAAGAGTAAACAAAGTAGGAGGAGGAAAAGTTATAAAAGAGAAAGCACGAGGAGTGTAGCCAAGTAGATAAATAAATTAATAGGAAATCTTCTCGAAAACAGAATGACACATGCCAAAAAGTCTGGAAAAATCTCCATTTCAAAACTAGCCTGCTGTCCTCTACATATCGTCGGCTAAAGTGCAAAAGGGGCCATATGCAGAAATCGCTTAAACGGGAATTAACATGCGCTACCATGTATAAGCGGTGTCTGCATATAGCCCCTTTTGCACTTTAGCCGACGATATATTATATTTGTCTGCTAATATGATGCAGAACTAGTGTATAGTAGTAGTGTATGTGTGTCACACCCGTGCTAATTTGAATGAATGCATAAATATTTATCGTACAAAAGGCTCTACCAACTTACAAACTGACAAATCCGTTTAGTAAGTATACCCCTTTGAAAAAGGACTCCCTACTCAGGAAAGAGCCAGAGAATATAAGCAGATAAAGCGCGTCTAAATGACAATTTCGTAAACAGATTTGAAACAATCAGCTCTGAAAATCCGACTCAACTTTTTCAAACATTTCAAAATCTCTCGTGTGGAAAACTAAACTACTACGTACACTCCCAGTCTGGCAACAACTACAATAATTTTTTTTTACCCAAACTTTCTTCCTAACTTTCTCTCCCCCTTTCAAACACAACTGTACATAACATAGTGGGATAAAGGGACCAGAATTTAATACTTGAGTTACCCAGTAAATTCCCATTGTCTTTAGATCCAAAATATTCCACATATATTATATCTATAGCTCTATATAGCTATACAGACCTGTACCCCATGACTTGTGAACTCCCATTTACTCTCACTTTACACTGGATTTTAATTTGTATCATTTGTCATGCCTCGACTTGAGAAAAGTTGCCCAGAGTATAGAAGAGAGAGAGAGAGAGGGAAAGGAAGGAAAAGGGAATGAACGAGACTAGTAAATTTTGTCAATTTTCTACAGAACAGAGAGAGCTGAATGTTTCCAAAGCATTTGCTCTTCTTGTACACAACCCTCCTCTACCCATCCATATATATCCATATAAATAAAGGAACACGCCATGTACAGTTCTAGGTCAACTATAACTGGACTGGAAATATAGCTAGAAAATTCCTCCTAGAACAATTCAAACCACCGTCACAAAACTGAAACTTCCTACAAAACTTTACAACAGCAATTCATAATAGTTTCCACTTGCTTCCCCCTCTCTTGCAATGTATATAACTTTTAGCATGAGAAAAAAAAATCTCTTGGTTTTTTCCACTAGTACTACTACTACTACTACAATAAATCCAATAATATCCTTTGAATGTTTGCAAACGATAAAAATAGCGCTAAGGAGAGAGTCTGGAGTCCTTTAATAGAAAAAAGGAGAATTCCTTCAATTCTATGGAATAAACACTTCAAAATACTCATAGCTACGCCCGCATACACATGCACATGCACCTTAATTTACTCAAACATCATTGGTACGAAAATCCAAGGAAATTGCAAGTCAAATGCAGACCAAGAAATTTCCAGTGTATTTTTTTAGCCACATCTCCAACGGGAATCAAGTTATGAACATGAAAAAAAGCTTACACTTTGGAGTACTCTAAGAAGAAAAAAATAGAACGTAAAAAGGAAATTGAATCTTTTTTTTAGCTTTATATATGGTGAAGAACTAACAGATGAATACTTCTTTAGAAAAGCTAATGGGAAAAATAAGTTTACGCACGGAGAAAGCTTTGAGGAAAACCAAACATTGGACGATTCCTTCCATGGTATCACCGCTCACAGTGAAATTCCCACTTAGATATCGGCTCCTTTTCCAAGAGCCCATGTAGCCCGCCAGGAAGGAAGTTTTTGACGCACTTTCATCCCCACCCTCACTTGTCATCGTGTTGGTCCTTCCAGCAGAAGCATCACTACCCTCACAAGTCACTTTCTCAGAATTACACTCCCTCGACTCCGCTTTCCCATTTGAGACTGGGGAAGAAGAAGACGTCGTAGAAGTGGGATTTGTTGTAGTCGAGGTGGCCTGAGGAATGGGAAGAAATGAAGTAGCACTACTACTCGTCAGTTGCTGACCATTGCATGTGGCAAGACCAAAACCATTGGAGCAGGATCGTTTCATTTCGTTTATTTTCTCTGCTCTTGCTGTAGCATCACTTGTGGTGGTGGGAGGGAAATTACATGGTTTCAATTCTCTAGTAGGACTCTCCACCACTCCTGATGTTGATATGTTTGGGAAAGTGGCGGACCTACTAAATAATTTCCCATCCACCCCACCACCACCACCACTGTCATCTTTAGGAGGGACTGTATCATTTTTCCTCCTCGTATTATTAGTAGTAGCCATGGATGATGAATCTGAATTTCGTACAGGGAAATATACGGAACTCAACCCATTGATGAGACCAGGGTGAGGGCTGAAGGAGCTTGAGGCTTTTTCAATTTCCTTCTGTCTTTTCATTCTTTTAGTGGAGGAGTGAAAGTATAGTTGTATACTTTGGATTCTTCGTTCTCTCTCACAAGCACATACACAGCTGGGATCAAAATAGGAGCAATTCACTTATGTAGTAGCTATAGAGGCTCTCTCTCCCTCATGGGTTATGGTTTCTTCCTCGAAAATAGAAAACACTAATCCTTGTATTACCACACAGTATTAAGGACAACTCATCCTTTTAACTTATGTCTGACTATTTCTCCCACAACAATTTCCAACTAAAACTTCAACTTATGAGGAAAACACTTGCATAAATGGGTGCAACAACATCTGCTCCCCATAGTTAAACTATATGTCAAGACTTTCTTGCTCCACATATAAGAATCTATTTTCACTCCTACCACACCCCTCCCTCCGTAGAAAACTGAGGCTTTCTCCCAAAGTATATTTCTTACCAAGAATATATGCCTACAGGGTGCAAAGTAAAATCCTCCTTTGATATTTCCTCACAAAACTCCTCGTCCCTTAATAATTAAATGTAGAGTTATTCTTGAGGCTCTTCGTGTTACGAAGCCAGTTTCTACACTCACATCCGAATTTAAAATTGGTTTTTATATCATATTTTTTCTGACTTTATTTTTTTTACTTGTTGAAAAACTTTTCTCTCCCTTTCGTAACGGATTTCTTTTTGAAGTTCATGATTTTATAGAAGAAGAGATGTCAAGAGCAAACAATTTCCCAACTTGTTCCGACGTTGCGACAACTTATTATCCACAATGAAATAAACTTTTTGTCGAATTATATTTAAGATTTTACTTTTTTTCTTCTTGTATTTGTCACACAGTCACACTTCAAAACATCTCATTTTCCTCGAAAAGGGAAAAGGAAAATCCTCTGGAACTTTCATGAATCAATTTTTTTAAATTATTTTAGTGTTGAAATTTATTATTCCATTCCAGAAATCTTGATGCCATTTTGACCATATATTACATGTTACACTATTTTAACTTAAATTTCCCCTACATCATTTATATGTAGATATAGGAAATATTTCCAAACCCCTTCTTACCAATCTCCGCTATATTAAATATCCATGTAGGTACGATAATAAAGTATTGAATATGTAACTTATTCTTTGAAACTTATTCTGTTGAAATTAATGTTGTATAATTTTTCAAAAACCTCTAGCTCTCTCTCTCTCTCTCCTTCACTCTCACACACAAATTAGATTAAAGTTAAACAAAGCTAAAACAAGCTTGAACTCTCAAGTAAATATTCGTTTACGAAAGCATCTCAAGGTCCCACTTGATTATAATTTAAGAAACCATCTGAAGGTCGGATTTCATTATAATCTGGAACACGAATTCCAGGAAACACACTTAGAGGATTACTTTCCCAAAAATGTGTCAACATATCCCAACATATTAAAAAAGAAAGGGAAAAATATATAAATGCATACAACTTACAAAAATACTGCCATGTTAATTATTATAGTAGTTAATATATAAAGTAGAGAAGAAAAAGTAAGGCCTGGGCTCGGAGACACTTGTCACCATAACATTTAGTCACTACATATAATGTCACTTCATATAAAGGATAGAATATTTCCAGTAGTGGAAGGAAATTCCCTCCTCACCCAAACATGTAAAAGCTCATTGAATCTCAAGTTATAGGGTCAATGCAGTACATACATTTGGGACATACAAAGTAATTGGATACAAGTGAACGCGGGAGAAACCGTTTATGTACACTCCATAGACTGGGGAAGATGGGGTTAACCATGTATACATTTTCCTGTTGGAGTCCCTGGAGTGACATAACGCTACAAGACTATCTCCTGACTCAGCTAATGTATAAAGTAGTAAGTCTACAGTATAATTACTAGAGAAAGGTCGCCTGGAGTAGCAACTTCCAAAATGTAGTTGTACTTTTAGACAGGCAGTAGTCATGTAGTAGAAACTTTGTTCCGAGCTTTATAAAAACTAGCGAATGGAAGGGACAGGCATGTGTACATGCACACAAGGTTGAATCGGAATGTATAAAATACACGTATCTGCGTACATACATAAATGACATGTATATATACATAGAAGCGTCGCGGGATCAAAATGCGACTTGAAGTCAAGAGAATAGTAGTGTTCTGAGATTGGGTTGAGAAGCTTCTTTAGAGACATCGTCTTATCCAAACGACCCATCTATTGACATTACAAAGACTTGAAAATACGCTACTAACACAAATAGTAATGTTCAAATGAGGTGAGTCTAATGGCTTTTAAATTGCTCTCTCACACTCACACTCGCCCATCTCTCGACAAGTCTCACTTCGTTCCTTTCTTACTTCACTTGTTTTATACATACATTTGCTTAATTACCTCTCTTCACTAATAATTATTATAATTTCTAAAAAAAACTATAGTTTTTTTATTTGTAATTTGTTAGAACATATAAGGATTGCATGTTGGACTAAATTAGAGATTTTTTTTCTCCTCACACCCCACCACTCCTCCGGAGTCTTTCTTTTTCTTACAGCGTTTTATGACGAAGCTCCTGCTGCATCTTTTTCTTCAAAGTTCTTACATAATCTAAATAGTTTGTTCGACCTTGTAAATAAGACCTCTTTCTTTAATTAAGTATTTTATCCTTCCTTCCTTCCTGCCCCAAGAAAAATGAATGTTCCGAGCTTTATCAGAGTAGGAGTAAATGACGACGAGGAGGAGACACGCCCGAATATCTTCCCCGCTATGATTCGCTACACACTAGATCGTATATAGCTATAGTTATATAATTATGACAACTCCACATTTATAAAACTATCCTGACTAGTATCTCCTCCGGCTAATCGTTAAAATAACTTCTCGTTTCTAGCGATGATCAAGCTTCCACACCATTTTACTACTTTGAAAGAAATCCATTTATATTCACAATTCCGCAGTCAACCAAATTAACTCAGAACTGAGAATTTGAATTTTGGGCTGGGTTTCCAACACCCATTAGTATAAAGTGACAGCGAGGCTTGTAGGAATACACCCACGCTTAAAACATCCACTCTTCTCCCTTCTTCCTTCGTAAATGCGTTCATAGAGATGAAAGCAATCATTATAATTACATCGTTAGTATGGCGGACTCTAGGAGTTGATAATTAAATTATAGTGTTAGAAAATATACGTTTTTCCAATGCATTGAATCCTTTGTTCTTGAATGATTTTATTTGCAATTATGTATTTTGCAGTGGAATTCAATGGAAACTTTTCAATTTATCCGTAGCCTCCTGAAGGTTATAAAAAAATATCCATGAAAATTTACTGTACTCAATTAATGCATAGCTTTGAATCACTTGATTACATTTTATTTTAATGTTCCAGTTAAATAAATAATCTGACATTATGCATCTGTGCAATGCAATACGCAAGGGAAATGTCGTTGTGACATGAGTGAAATTCATGCTTTCTTTCTCCATCCTTTAGTACGAACATAGAGTGTGCCTTTAGGACCGGCAATACTTTAAATATTTAATTCCAGACACGCATTACCCACCCATCCTTTTCTGATGGGCACAAGGTGACCCGAAGGAATGAAACAAGAAGAAAGTAAGAAGGGGAAAGTCTGGATTAGACATACCAAGTTTCATACCATATAATTTTTATAGGAGGACACCCAAGGGAAACGGATTCCAGATAGTTTATAAAAACTGCAAAAAAAACCACAATTTTCATTATATTACTCTTCCGTTTTTCAAACCAAAATTCCACCACTTGTGAATAATAAGGTGGAAAAATTAGTAACATTTCAAATAACTGGAGTCATACTTGAACGGAATTTACAAATTCGAGGTTAAAAATATGCAAAATTTTCTAAACTTTTTAAAAATTCAATGAAGGGCGTCAAACGATAGTCTAAGAAAAGAGGCAAGTCTATGAGACCTGAATTTCTCTTTTCAGTCGGATGGAACGGCAATTGGCAATATCCAAGTCCTATATGCGATGGTTGGAACATAACTATAGTGGGCTACTCCCGGGTTTTTTCTAACTAAGAAAACGCCTCAATTTACATCACGACTGATAAATGATATAGCTTATATTATATTTGCAATTCCTGGATCATATACTAGATACAACTAAATATATAAGTTATTCGGGAGTGCTAAATTTGTTAAGCTATGAGCGTACACCGTCATCAAATGGAATTTATGTACTACGTCGCAAGGCAAATACCAAAATGGTATGAGGTAAATAATAAAATTCCTTTCTCCCGCCATTGATCATTAAAATTCTGGCCTTATTTATTTGGATTTTGCTAAAACACCTGCCACTACACACAAATTTTAAGTGGAGGAAATCTCAAGGGGGCATTCAAGATAGAATGCCACCTTAGAGGAAACCACAACATAAGAAAATTTTATTGACTCTCGAGGGTTGCGGTTACCCAAAAAATCCAATATTAATTTTCAACATTCACCTTGTACCCTCAGAAAGGGACTTTATTTATTCGTAAGAAACACTTCTTCCCCGAAACTTAATTCTTCGATAAGGTAGGACACCCGCTGGGAGAACCGGCAACATAGCTACGTAAACATCGTTTGCCACATATCGCTTCCCTTAAAGGACAAACAATAATAATTACTGAATATTTGTGGAACGGATTTTTCTCCTTAATAAACTGCCTACAAATTAATACACAGACATTAAGCCTCTCATTTTGCCATGAATTTGGACACACGCTAAGATTAAAATAGTACTAAAATACAGATTTTGAAAATTGATGAATTTATCAGTTTCACCCATTTCCTTCCATTTACGACACTTTTATTTGAATTTACTGTCCAATTGCTCCAATTGCATAAAATTTGGTGATAAAGAATCTAGCGCAAATGTTTTCAACGAATTATTTGCGGAGAAAAATTCGCAGTTTTTTTAATCAGTTCAAATATGGGTGAGATCTCCCATCGGGCTGTACCAGCATTCCGAAGTAATCTGAAAGTGCGCAATGAAACTTAAACAAACGGAGCTTGCACATCCTCAAAGGTAAATAACCATAGTGGAATTGGAATTCCTTAACGAAATGACTACATGGTGAGCTGTAGACGTAAATAATACCACGAGAACCAAGTTTCATACAAGGAAATTATTTAGGAACACGACGGAGTTCCAGATAAAGGAGAAGGAAAGTAAATGCGGGTAATCGGTGAGAAATTATTAGCAAACCTTTCATTTCTCATTCACGGCCACAAGTTCCCCAACCACCGTTCATAACAAGGCTCAAGTAATAATATTCCTTCTAATTTAAACATGGACTAATGAGAATTTACTATTTTTCTACTCCCTACAAAATAAACAGCTCTGGTAAAAACCAGTTTTGTATAAGGGCAAGGTTGAATTTCATAATAGATCCCACTCTAGACCAATCTCAATATTACAGAAGCTAAAATTCCCTCCAATTAGTATTTTCCCAGGACTTTCACTCCCCCCAGTTTGTGAATATAGTAGAAAGTCCCTTAGAAAATTTCCATCAACTTTCTAATTTCTTGCCCTGCTAGCTTCAATTTATTCCTCTAGCGCACTATGATTATCTATATCTACATATACCGTCCATTGTTACAACAACCAATAACACAACTCGTTCTACAAAATACTTGAAGTAATTACAATCCTAAGAGAGGAGGTTAGTGTGAAATATGAGAGAAAGTAATAATTCGTTCCAGGCTCACGCTTCGAATACAATCAACAAATATCATACACCATTTCAATGCAATTTACTCCTACAGAGAATCCCTGACACGATTTCCTTTGAAACCTTTTACGACATTCGTGGACGGAAGTCAAACGTGAGAATAATATTTGGCTAGGAAAATCCCCCACGAAGTCAAAGAAATAGAAAGATATCCTGAGTATCCCTTCAAAACCACACTGGATATTGCCTATCCCCAAATATTTTACGCAGACCCGCACGTACCCTAGGCCCTCCATGTAAAATATCTCTCTGACATTAGAAGTCGGCATAAAGTTAATTGCATTTTTCAAGGCCAGCTCATCCTCACAGTATTCGTCATTTCAGTCCTAATCTAAAACCTTTGAATTTTCAAAGCCACTTCATTTCTTCAAAGTATTTTTCGAGGACAGGAAAAGTGAAAAAGTGGATGGAAAGAAACTTTCTGTACAGGAAAAATAGCTCTGTGTACACCTCAGAGTAAGTAAGTTTGGTGAGGAAGAGGAAGAATAAATGTAGCAAAAAAAGGAGAATGGAGAGACAATTCCTGGCTGCGCTTCTTCATCTTCAGCTATATAGCGTCACTATATTTGAGCACAGATGAGGACCAGAGCCTGAGACATACATCAAGCGCTTTTCGTATGCAGTAGGCAATCAGACCGTTCATCCTAAATAACAAGGACGACCAAGACCAGAGCAAGTAGATTTGGTCTAAAAAACACTAGAAACACCCAACTCCCTCAGCTCCCTACTCTTTACTACGCCAAGAACGAGACAAGTCTTGGCTTCTAACGTGAGGGAGAAAGTCTATCTTTAAATACAGCACGCACGCTAACTCACACAAATAACAGACGCGGGAGAAGGATATGAGAATCCTGGGGAAGAGAAAGTCGAAAGAGCGAGGGAGAAAGCCAGAGTCGCCTCACAATCTCTAATCCACTGTCATAAAACAAAACTACTACCTCTCCTTACTATATACATACTGCTACACGAAGGCAAGAGAAGTCTCTTCACACACAGATACTAATAAAATTCTCAGACTCACCTTCTATCATTTCCTCCTTTCACTCATTCAAAACCTCTCAACTAAACCTCTACTAACCTCCGTGAAAGGTATAATGCGGAGGGAAGGTAGGAAGAAAGGGCTTTTAGTTTACCAACCTGACACTGCAATATAAATCTTCTAATTCCACTTTCATACTCGTGCTTCATTCTCACGTGCAAAAATTCTTAATATGAATCCGTAGCCCCCTCCATTATTATTATTACTATAACAGCCCTTTCTTTTCCTTGCATCTTCTTCCGTCTTGTAACTTTCTCTTTCAACCTTTCTCCTTTTCCATAAACCCTCAACTAGAAACTATAGACTTTTCTCACAAACTCAGGAAAAATTTGTTTAATCCTCCTAAACAAGAAGATTTCCCTTCCCAACAATAATATCTTCTCTATTATAGCGTCAAACCTAATAATTCTCGTACACATCGCATTAAAATCACACTAGAAAATAGACATATATTTTAACCGCAATTAAATATGCTTTCTCTAGCTTTTATCATTACTTATCCAAATTATTGCATTGAAACTTAGTTATTTCAAAGCATGAATCGCCGGGGAGCCAATATATAATTCTACGAAAAACAACAGGACAAGTTATCCTATCAAAGCAGCGACTTCCGCATGCACCCACTTCTTCTTCCCGTACTGTCAAAGTAATTGGCAAATTTATGCAAAGTCAGCCCTCCTAATTATCTCACAATTACCAGGATCCTTTAAATGCGTAATTAAAAGGATAGAAACAAGAGTCAGTGCTTGGAAATGACCCTCTAAGCATACTAAACGACGTACTATGCTTCCCAATCAGAATACACAGTGCATGTCACCAGCACAATGTCCTTAGTAATGGGCATTGTTTGTACGTACATTGCTAATGATAGTCTTTAGTAATAATGGTAAAAGAGCCAGATGAAAAATGCCAGCTAATTACAACCCTACAAAACTCGTAGCGTGGCAGGAATCATAAATTTAGCGGAAAGTTTGGATGACAAGGAAAAAGGAGCCAGGGAAAGAGAAAGAAAGCTTGTCATTCCAAATTAATACTACTAAAACTATCAACTTTATCCTCTTCCCTCACTCAAATTAAACAATTTAAGCTTAGCCTTCTCAGGATTTCCACTACATTTCTACCAAAAGTACATACGATGGCGGTTCCATAGAATCCTAGTGGAACATTTCAACCCACAAGCTTAATTTAGTAAAGGGCAAGAGGCAGTGTAGTAGGGAGACAGTGAAAGTGGTAAAAGTAGAGGTGAGAAAGTGTGAGGATTTTAAGTGGGAAGCGTTTCCATACCACATGCACTCATTTCAAATGTGAAGATATAGTACGAGTACTCCTTCATATTACTCACGAAATAGTCAACATTAGTCATTGACTTGGGAAATGCGTGTTGAAAGTCAGGATGAGAGCCCTAACCCTTTTCTCTTTTATAGTATGAACAAACAAAAAAACGAATAATTTGCAAAAACTTTCACCTTGTCTTAAAACTTCCGCACGTATTTCCCACTTCCCAGCCATTCCCTATCATAACATAAGTCCTTACTGCTTAACATCCCTTCCTTAGTGTCTACTTTCACGTATGGAGATCTCTCTAAATTCTTACACTCAAATAGATACACACAGCTTTCACACTTTCTCTTCTGCTGTAGTCGTAAGTAATTGAATTTATTCAATGCGTGGCAGTGAGAAAAAATCCTGGAATTAGATAAGGAGTCTCCATAGATACTGAAATGTCACTATAGTCTTTCCCTTTCACTGGTACAGTTTTGTACAGTTCTATGTGGAAGGAGGTGCTACTTTAACCCTTTCCACATCCAAGTTCCTCCGTGTATTAAGGTAAGGAAAACAGCCAAAACAACAAGAAGAACAAATGTAGACTGATCCTCGAAACTTTTAGCTGACTTTAATCTTCAACTAGCATGAAGGGATGATATAGCAAAGTATTAAATCCACAACTTTCTTCCATTACTCCTAACGCCACCTCAGTTGGAAACCGCAGTAAACTGTCAATAGATTTCATTACTTTGCGACATAAGATATTTAATACAAATACTCTGGAAACAACTCCAGTGCAGAATTACAAGCTTAGAGGGAAAGTTCCTTAAAACCTGTGGGGGAAGCATGGTATAGGTGAGCTATAGGTTTCCAGAGTTCACAAAAGACTATGAGTACACGTATGAGTGTGTGAGTAAGCATATTAATGTGTAAAAAGTAAACTACAAGGAAAAGGGAGAGAGAGAGAGAGAGAGAGAAAAGAGAAAAGGCATGGGATCTTACATCAACTAATACTTATGTACACGTGAGGTAAAAGCTTGGATTTACCAAGTAATTTTCTCCACTTTTTCCATCAAAACTACTTACATCCCACGACTATGCACCCAGTTCCCTTTTAAATTCCAGTCCAATAATGAATTCCGGCTTTCACATTGAGAAAACTAGTGGAAACCAATTTTTGAAAAAGAAAAGCAAAGGAAATTTGTAGATATGTACAGATAGGAAAGGATGGAAAAGTCTTTAATCTATAAGCCTAAAAACTAGCCACAGCCTAGTAAAAGTGGCAATTTGATACAGAGTTCTGGACTGAAAAAGGTCTATTAGAAGAAATTCTTGGATCTTTTACCAAGTTTGGTTCTTATAAATTGGAATAAGTCCTATCAGAGGTATTAAGATGCCTTACAATTTACTCCTCCTATGTTTCCCAACATTTTACCAAGGGAGAGAGAGAAAGAGAGAGAGAGAGAGAGAGAGAGCTTAGGTATTTTATCGTTTAGAAATCGAAACAGCACGTATCCATTGGTAAGGAGTGGCGGTAGTAGAGTTTTCTTCCTGTACTACTTCAACAGAGCTTTAGATCCCTCCAGAACGAGGAACAACTACCCTTCATGTACTGGTTTTGCGTTGTGGAGAAAGGGAGCTACAATATCACGTAACGATACTTATCAGCATGCCTATATAAGCTCCAAAGTGGGACAGAAATTTGTAGAGGAATTGCGGTTCGAGAGGAAATACCCTAACTGACGGAGATCCATTCAAAGTTGGAAACCTTTACTTACGCGAGGCAGCTGTTATTAAAATGGTCCCACCCAACGTGCCTTATTTGGAATGAAATAATTATTTTCTCATCACCTCTTTCACTCTCTTCTATTCCCAATTGGGTTTCCCTGGCCAGAGAGGGATCATCTCATCTATGTTCAACATGAAAGGGTCTACAAGTTTAGTTCAGAAATTGGATTTTATCCTGATCTGGGTCTCTTGAACATCTTTAACCCACCTATAGAAATAACCTAGGAGCTTACAATACAATACAACCTAGGAGCTTTTAGTTATTTGGAGGGTCTAATAAATACTACTGGATTTAACCGCTATGGACGTGAGTACTATAGAAATAGAAAAGCGCCAGGGTGGGAGAAAATCACGTGTGAAGCAGTTCAGTGAGAGACAACATATTTGTCATATGATACACAACAGGAACACCAAGAGGATAAGTAGGGTATGAATAATATACGTCCAGTGTAAGACAGCACGCTAATTTCATAAACGTAGCATTATTTGATTAACTGATGTTGCTGAGAAGATTATTGTTGAAATTAACCAATTTTTGAGCCGGATCTATTTTTATCAAGATTTGACAAAAAAAGACAAGCAATTTGCTTGGACTAAAGTTTTCATGCATTCAAAACTGGAGCATCATTCTCTCCTCACATGATACCAGATGAGCCAGCTCCTTTTTGGAGTTAACCACAATAAAAATAATAATTTAATTAACTGAAATAATTATTATTATTCGAAATCTGATCTGAACTCAGAGAGATCTATTTTCCTCTGAAATTGGAGAAGCTCTGGTCCTAGCAAAGAAAGCTGAAAGGAGAAGTTCCAGTAGCTCTAGAAATAATATTTGTGCAAATTCCGATTTGCGGATGTGAACTTAATGTGAAGTATAAAATTGAGCCTATAACGTATTCACAGTACGCGGATACATGAATTGATATAGTTTGGATAAAAAATTTGGGATAAATCTTTAGCAAATTAAATTAAAAACTCTGCGTGGACACATAGTGATTCACACAAAAAAGAAAGAGACAAAGAACAACTCCGTGGCTTCTCCCATTATCCCATGGAGAGTACTTCAAGAAAGAGAAAGTTAAGGAGTGAAAGTCCAAACCCCAGGGTCAACTATATGAATTTGCTATAGTAACTGCGTCAAGTATAAAACCAGAGTAAGCGTAAAACTCACAACACCAAATCCAATTACACCAGACAATTTGAACATCTCCAAAAGCTTACAGTGAGAAATACATGTTCATTTATAATTATTTAATCTCGAGTAAAACACTAAATCTCACACATGAAAAATATAAAAACTTAAAACTTTACTCTCATCCAAAATTATCCCATTCACTTCCCCAAACAAGTCACCCCAGGAGCTATAGGAACAATAAGGAAAAAATTCTACAGAGCCTTTATTCTTTAACCAGCCTGATCTTCACCGACAGACACCGCCCAACAAAGACAACTCAGAATCCGTAGTCTCTTGGATTTGTCACAAACTCACTGACATAAAGGCTTTAACCGAATGAAAGCCAGCTTTTTTGTCTATTCAAAAGAATTCCCCCCCCCCTTCATACATAGAACAATTACGTAAGTACGTGTTGGCACACTTTTAAAATTCCCTTCACTCTCTCCCCTCGCTCTCATTCCAACTCACTCCTCCAAGATCAAGAAAAAGCACATAATCCGTTATCCATCCAAGTAATATGGCTAGTGTTGGTAGTACTCCATTGAGGTAAACAGGACTCTAGAGCCAAGTAAGGGAGCAGGAGATTCATAACTATAGATAAAACTTAGAGAGTCCTCCGAGTGCAATCCAAAACAATGCTATTAGCTCCAACGAAAGAACTTTTCACTCCAGCCCGAGAAACAAACACATCATTTCATCAGCTTTCCTCTCTCTCTCTCTCTCTCTCTCTCTCTTATACCACTTCTCTCTCATTTTTCTCATCTAACCCTACAAGAGAAAAGCCTTGTCTGTATAAGTATTTACTAAGCCTCTCTCGTCAGTTCATTCTTTCATGAGCAAGTAGTAGTAGTATTTCCATAAGGTTGGAGTAATCGTGGAAATGGTTGGGTAGGGAAAGAGAAGAGAGAAAGTAGAAGGGAAATTCACAGCAGAATATATGACTTGCAAACTTTACTCGTGGTCGACAAAAAGACTGGGAGAAAAGAAGAGTACAGGCCTTGATTTCATGTACTACTACGTCGGAGACTCCTCCGACAGCCTCTCCTATAACAAAATAGACTGGGGAAGAGATAGAGAGAATGGAAAGAGAAAAGGCTACTTTCACTTGATCCTCAATAAGAATAAATCTTTCTTTTATCTTCCATACTCTTGGGAACAGGTGATATACTCTGTACATAGAGCATATATACTTTTGCATTCACACCTCAATCAGGATTGAATGGAACACCTTCATCATCCTTTCTACTCACATATAGCTCCTTTATTAAAATCCTTCTCCAGTCCAAATTATCGACTTCATCTACAATCACCCCTAGGCTTTCAAAAGGCAAACATCATCTTCTTTTCGCAAAGCATCATCCAATACACTTTTCCTCCTCTTTCTACCTACACCGCCGCTTCCACATGATACCACACAACCTATAGTACACCGCTACTTAATCCTTTCCCTATGACAAAAGTAAAGCTTCTACATGATTGGAAAAAATATATAGTCACCGCAGGACAATTTAATACCCTTCACTACAAAACTCAGGATTTCAAAGGGGAAGAAAAAAAAAAGATTTCATGTGCAGACAACTTGAACTTTTTTTTTTGAAGCCAAAGGGAAAATATGAAAAACTTGTTTAAGAGCCTCCACGAATAATTCTTGCGACAAAGTCCAGTTCAATTTGGGCCAAAGTCCAAGTCCTAAACCCTTTTGATCCCCATCCTGTGCCACGTGGGTATTATTCAAGTTGACTCAACTTTGAGAAAATTATTGAAAATAGTTGAAACCGCGGCGTCAGCAAGGTGGGACGGAGGTTGACAAAAAATGAAAAATGGGTAGGTGGACAGCTTTAGCTGTATTAGATTTAAACCCTCTCCCCTATACATAATAATAAATAATACCTTATGGATAAATAAGTTCCAGCTATACAAAAAGAACGAATCTCTTGGAAAAAAGTGAGGTTAGGGAAAAGCCAGGAGATTGGAACTAGACTGAGCATTTCGCAATTGTCCAATCGATTCTATCTCGTTGAGTTGAAGGTTTTCAGTCAGAACATACTTAGACTCGTTGAGATCTAGACATCGAAATTCCATAGAATGCAACCAAAGGTATTGAAGAGGGAGCATCATTCTTATTACATTAAAGCTATACGAATTTCTCTCCCTCTCTCTCTCTTTTCCAAATATATTATTTCCATCTTCAGAATAAAAAATAAATATCTTCAAGAAAAAAAATTGAGTTCAACTGGATTTTCCAATGGCTTTACTTTTCCTGTATGTTGTAAGGACCTGAATACTTGCACATACTTCCCCTTACTACAAGTACCTCCTTGTTTGCATTAGCCCAGAATATAGTAAAGGGCGTGATGGAATAAAATGTAGGGAAGTAGAGTGAAAGTCCCTAAGTTTGCTGTCCTTTTCCCATCAACACAATAATGATAATAATAAACCCCTCTTATGTAATATACGTCCCAATGTATATGTATATTTTTATAATAAGGTAAAATCATTCTACAAATTGATGCAACTATACTTGTGCAAATACTTACGTCATGTTATGTTAAGTATACTTAAAATACACACCCAATATAAATGACAATCTCCCCCCCACCCCCGAAAACGACATGAATACATGATTCAAATTCAAGGGTGAATCCTCCCAACCACAAACGAATTTTTTCTCAACGAGAAAAAATCATAAGAAATTCTTAAAGATAATCATTTATATTTATAGAAAGTCCTCACGTAATCCTTCAGCGTATACAAAATCATATCTGGGAAAAAAACTAGGGCGACAAGCGCAAGTATTTCCCCCAATATCCAACTACTACCCTTCTCTCACTTATCGAGAATGTCGTCAAATGCGTGTCAACTCACAGAAATACGACCACATTCTCTCCTATTTTCGACTTCTCGCCTAGAACACCTACACACAATAATGCTCTTCCATATTTAGCTCTAGTGCTCCTTTAGCACTGGAGAAAGCTACAAGGGAGAAAGCAAATGAATTGAAGCGTCGAATAAAGTGTCCCAAAACTACTACATCTATAAGGGAAAAGTGAGCGAGAGTGAGAGATAAAGTAAGAGAGAGTCAGGAAAAAGCAAAGGATCGGCTAAACTCGAAAACATACTAATTCCGAAAAGATTTCATTTGAAAAATCCTAAAAGTCAATCCTCAGAGCAAACAATTACTTTCTCCCACAGCTCAAGTGGGTATGCAAACTTTCCTACACTTCTGTCCAGAGTGCGGCGGCTCCTTTAAAAACTTTCCCTCTCTCGAATTTAGTACATTTTTCCTCCCAACCATCCCAGAGTTCCTACCTTTTGGACTTTAGCCAAGGAAAAGCTTACTAGACAGGACTTGGGAGCCAAGTAAGGATTATAATTTTATCTTCTAAAGGATGTCCTAACTTTGGCAAGTAAAGTAAGTATTGGCCCTGTGCAAAGCAAGATGTTGCTTGTACATAGCTCGAAAAACCTTTTCCCCTCAACTGTACTGTATATGCATATAGATACATATATATGTACATACATATATAGATACCTTCAGCCCTCCACGCTGTCCTCTCAATTCCTTTTTCAGATAATATAAAAAAGCCAAAAAAGATGGTGAAAAGAAAAAAAGAATAAGTACTGGTGGATTGTTGAAACCCCGCAAGGAAGCTATAAAACTAGAAACGAGGAGGAATATATTCATGTGTACGTATACACACACTGAGTTGAGTGAGAGAGAGAAAGAGAAAGCTGAGAGACACACATTCTTACGCACACGTACAGAGAGAGAGAGAGAGAGAGAGAGAGAGAGAGAACCCATATAGGAAAAACTACGGACCCCAAAAGTACCCATGGATATGTGTAAATGGAAAAAGGACAAGAATCAAATGGATTACAGTAGAATCCAACGTTCCGATGCCATGTCTACAACAACTTCCTTTTTGCATTTCACACCCACCATATATACCCATCATGTGTAAAAATCACATGGTGAACATGGTTCTAATCGGGATGACGGCTCTCTCTCTATTCTCTGTATGTAAGAATTTCTATGTTTGTACTCTACTACAAGGAATACGGGAAGAGAGAGAGAGAGAGAGAGAGAAAAGAGAGAAAAAGATAAAGTCAGAAAATATTTTTTCCTTTCACAATCCGAAAGGTTTCTCTCCTACAACTGCCTCCCCATCCCAACCTCTTTCTCTCAGCTCTTCATGCATGAGTAAAACAGTTAAGAATGTGACAGAGCAATGCAAAAGGTATCAAGATTGTCCATCTCTATTTGGCGCATCTCCCTCAGTTCACTTCCTTCAATACCTCACTGACTCTTGCCTACAACCATCACTCTTATGTAAAACTCTTTACTTCATCCAATCCCTCCCTCTCTCAAACCGCTACACCTATCTAGCTATAATACTATCAACAACAAGAGAGAAAGCTCAGAGCCAGGACTTCATTTGGGAAAAAAGGGAGCAGTAAAACTACAAGAAAATATCCAACAAAGTCGCTGTGTCTGTGAAACCCTAAGAAAGCTAAAAGTTGAATACTCTTCAATATTTCCCATATAAATTTATGTAATATACATATATTTTCTTTATATTCCCGGAAATGTTACACGAAACAATTTTTCTTGGATTCAAAAAACTTGCCAACCTCACTCTCCCATCTCTCTCTCTCTCTCTCTTTACTCCTACTCTAGTACTTTCCCTAACAACAAACACCAAGTCCAAAAATTCCTCTAAGTTTTCTTGGAATCTCAAGGAAAAGTTCATTCACGTCATTTTTCATATTTCCCTACTGACACCGCCGTGTGGTGTGAGAGTGTGTGAGAGAGAAAAATGCGCCGGATATGATGACATGTAGGAAAACCAAATACATGGTCTGCATGAGGCAGAGTATTACTATAGCTATGTTTTGTTGGGGCTAAAGAAATTCCAAAATAAAATATATTTATATATAGACTATACAGGGCAAACTGTTAACACGCCTTTTCTCTCTCTCTCTCTTCAAAATACATTTGATGTCTACATCAGTCAAGTGAATAAGATACACGACTTGCGGCTTATCAATTCTAGTATGGAAATAGTTGTTACTTTTTTTTCTTTCCATTTTGAGTAAATCAACTGCAGCCACCTTTCTCCACCTTCTTTCTCTCTCTCTCTCTAACTCCCTCCCTCTCTCCTGTCTTCTTGTATGGGAATTACGAGGAAAAAATTTGATTGTTTTCACCATAAATTCTTTCCACTTCCATTTCACACAGAACCCATGCATTAAGATAGTCAACAGGAAGAAACACGAGGAGAAATGCTAACTTGGAATATTAAAATTTCTTTCACAGATTCCCAGGATAAAAGACTGGGACGCTTAAAAATCGATGGATTTCCTCAGGACAAGTTCCTTTCTTTCCCTTAAGCTTTAATTGTTGTAGAAAAAACGTGTACATCTAACTATACATAGTTGGAATTCCCCTATGCATAAAACCCACACAAAGAGATCTTCTCACGTCGGAGTGGTACTGCATGAGCATTGGAATAGCAAGGAACCTTCTTGAACTAATGCAGTTTTTGAGGTCAGGAGGCTTTCCCTAAGAAGATTTTAGCTTTTTAGCCAAGAGCCACTTCCTCACCAAGTCCTTTCCAACATGTCTGAATACATGTGTAATTACTTGCGGATATGGAGAAAGTAGTTATTCGAGACACTAAAGGAAATAATGAAACGACAGCACATGTAAACCTTTGCTAGAATTTTGACAGAGGAAATGACTAGAAAGAAAATCCCTGAGGTAGAAGATCCACGATCTCTTGTAAAAAAAATTAGAAAAAAGCTGGAGTAATTGAAAGAGTTTTTCCCCTTGCGCCATTAACGAAATCAATCAACAATCCCACCTCAAATTCCTTATAAGGCCCAAAGAGGATAAGTAATTAGAATACGAAGACAAAAAAAGATAGAGCGCCCTATAAAGTAAAAGCCTAAGCTATATACAACCGCAAAGAACCCATAAAACACTGGAGAAAGTCTTCATGTAGGACAAGATTCACAACAAAAGAGTCCAAGTTCACAGAAAAGTGGCAATCAAATACGTGGCACTACTATATTTTATAACATGGTAACTTCCATACGTTAAGGTTGTTTCACCAACATTTGTGAATTCAACGGATTCAAGTTATAAACAAGGTCTAAAATATCATTCAGTGGTTAAAGGGTCTAGAAATCAGTAATCCAGTAATTTTGGTAGTTATAAAGAAGCTTCCACCTCAGAAGCTTATCCACTTACAAAACATTTTAATTATTTGGAACAATTCCTTGAATTCCGTGAAAAAAGTAGTAAAAATAATAATTTATTTATTGCTTCTGCCAGGTCAACTGAAATGACAAGAAACGAAATCATGAGCGAAATTAAAGAATTACCTACACTTTGAATTTTTCCAATTTAATTGGTTAAGCAATTTTATAGCACCTTGTCTCATTTTAGCTGAGTAAATGCTGTCACCTCAGACAAACCGGCACGAATAAAATTTGCTCAACCACCTATAAAATCCTTTTGTTTACAATTATTCTATACCTTTTGAATTTCTGCACAGTACAATTCCCTAACGATACAAAAGGATAAAACCGCTCCAAAATTTATTAATCAGATAACAAAGTCAAATTAAAGATTCAAGGTTGTCATCACGCTCAATTGCAACGATAAAGAAGCACGTGAGAAGAGATAAGCGGAATCTTGGCTCAAACCGGCCAGACTTCCTCCCTTTATAAGCAAGGAGGAACAAGTTGGTCCTCCCAAATTACATTTTTCTCATTTAATTTACAGACACAACTGTCCACTATAAAATTCAGTCAGTAGATTTTCTCTACCAACTCTAAAATTCCCGTCATAAGACATGGAACTAATTGGTATTAAAAAAAATAGCTGGAACCAAGCACGAAAATATTTACGATTAAACTACAAATAGTAGACTATCTGTAGAACACTAAACTTCTTTATTTATATTTACTTTAGTAGCAACTGTAATATTATATCAAAATGGCAAAATACAAGATTTCCGGTGTTTTGATATACTAACAAATATAAACGGAATGGTTTGATGCACTTTTTTCCCTCAGGTCACTGTCCCAATGCTGGCAAAATACGAGACACGAGAAAGTTTACAGTGAAAGTAATGAAAGTGAGAGAGCGGCTGCTCTCAATGCTGATTTTACACTGAACTCTCTTACCATTCTCATCTCAGTTATTTGCTCAAGCCAACACTCTTCTCTTCGTGGGCAAAGCTTGCGCGGGTTTTTTTTAGATACTTTCACGAGTCCATGAGTTGGCTCGAGTAGCGTGCAAATGTAGGAAGTTGAACGCATACTGAAACATCCCTCGCACAAAAGCTTCCACAGCCTTAACAGTTGTTTACTTCGGGTACATGTGAGAAGAGAAGAGAAACCCGCCTGTGGAATGAACCTCCCGTATCAATTCAAGCACTCAACCTCCATCTAAGAGCCATACATTGGAACACTCCACTTTCATTTGAACACTACAGAATCCTTCACCGCTCTCTCTAGAATTTCCCAATGAAAGTGAAAGCACGCATCAACTCCTCCAAAGCTAACGTCTTTCTTCTCCCACAGAGGACATTGTGATGGAACTAAAAGGAAATCCGGAGAGGATTTCATCCAACAAATGCATAGCCCCACTACAAAAGACGACACGATGGCTTAAATATAATCCCATCTTCCACCATCTCCCACACACATACGCCAACACTTTCCCTACTCTTACATTCTTACTTGATCCCTACTAAAATCCTAATATCATTTTCAGATAAGCTATCTACATCCTCAATACCATCGAACGTTACACACTAAAAGTCTTAGACCAGTCAGCAAAATAGTACTTGGTGTTTGTGGTTGTTCTCACAGAACATGAGAGAAAGTGAAAGGGAAAGATAGTGAAAGTAGAGTGAAAGAAGAGAAAGTAGGGCAAAGTGAAAAAAATTCTTCAAACTTCAAATTATCCGGAAAATTTCATTTTATTATTCATTTTATGCTTCATCATTTTCAAAGCAGGGAAAATTGACATGTGCCTAATAAAATAGGGAAAACACTCCCACCAAAAACCAACTGTTCCCAAGGACGGCTAACTTCTACAGCATCCCTACTTATATATTTACTAATCTCCAAACTGAAGCCATAGTTTTAAATTACACATCCACATAAAATATAAAGATACACACACACATATATATATATATACATAAATTTAGGCTAGAAACCACGGACAACCCAAAGGGAATTTGACTACGAGTAACATGTAACCTTTCAATTTCAAATGTTGCCGTTCATAAGAATGATTTATTAAATTGAAACGCATGCAATTAATCAATGACTCCTGCCTCCAAGGATGGAGCCTTTTCTCCATCATCCCTAGCCGCACATACCAACACAAGACACATCAACAAGCATTAACCCATTTACTTTCCAAGGCGAAAAACGGGAGAAAAACCATGTTGGGAAAAACCTCTTTGAAGTCGCACTTTATTTCCTCAACAACAAAATATGTACACATCCATAGAAGCTCTATTTCGCCCCATACATAAGCTCCTTACGCTAATGAAGTAACAAGGAAGTTGGAAAAAGTATCATCATTTCCCCCGCGGTACGATTTATTATAATAAAGCTCGCTTAGTTTAAATACTTCATTTAAACTTTTTCTCTTTTTCCCTACATTTTAAACTGCTCAGTTTAAGATGGAGCCTCCAGCTAATAATTATTATAAATATTTTCACACTACACTGTTACACTGTAGGAAAAAAGAGCTAATAGCTTGGTAGAGATAGAGAGAGAAATTTTTTTAACATTTCTCTCTCTCTCTCTTTCTACAAAAGAGAGGAAATGGGAGTAATGTAAATTTGTAAAGTTGGATTTAACTACAATCTCATGCATAGGTTATATGAGAAGTTTTCGGATCATCAACATCAAAAAAGATGAACAGGGTTCAGGAAAAGATAATAAAACCAACTATCGTGCCCACTGCGTTAAGTTAGAGCAAATTCCTTCTTCCTTCCGCCGACTCACCGGCCCTCCACAATTTGCTCAAGCTAATACTTTGACTCTCACAACTCCACATTTAATTTAATGGCTAAAATAACAACTGAGAGGTAATATGAAACGAGTTGAAATGGTCTTGGGGTTGTTCGAGCAAGAGTTCGTCAATGTGAGAGTGAGTGTATGTAATTTTGTACATGTACCCGTACTTTCTCTCAGTCTCTACTATCCCTCGCTCTTTGCATGCCTCTCTGGTTTCTCATCTCTTCTTCTCCTCTGTCTTCCCTATACATATATTTACTTACATATAGATATATCTTTACATACTCACTTCCTCACACTTCCCTGCAGTTTTACATACTTGAGTAACACACTTTTGTTGAGTCTTTCTTGTGTTTCTCCTCCCATGCAAGTTTAACTAAGCCCATGCATATATTCATCTGTGAGTAAAATAAACGCTTTATTTTTTCCTAAGAGTACATTCATCAAGCACAGGACTTTATTCTTGCCATTAAAACATTCATTACTTCCCACTAAAGGCCTAATAGCAAGTCACCTTATTTCCCCGTAGGTAGAAATAAACCTTTCTCTTTCTCTACTTTCTCTCTTACTTTCTCCCTCTTTCTCTCTCTCTCTCTCTCTCTCTCTCTTAAACACATGCACATACACAACTGTCATCCTATTCCAAGCCATTCTCTGAATAAAACTACATACAAAATGAAAACCTCAGGACCACTAAATACATGTGTATATTTATATACACATATATTGTACATAGCAAATGCCATGTATTAGAGTCAAGTGAAAACACAACCTTCTCATCTTGAGCCAGCTTTTTCAAAGGCACAAAAGCTTTGGAAAAGCAATGGGAGAAAGTAGGAGGTAAATGCTAAGGGCAAAATTTAACCACATTTTCAAAAGGTGGCAGGTTTGCAGAACACCGCATCTCTCACAAGATAAGCATCTCATCCTTTCCTTCCTCGCTCTTTCTCTCTCTCTCTCTCTCTCTTTCCCTTCCTCGCTAAGAAAAAACGGCAAACTTGTAAATGAATTTGAGAGCATTGTGTAACTAATACTATAGAGAAACGAGATCTCATCTGAATGCAAACAAGGAAGAAAAGGATTGAGAGTGAGAGAGAGAGAGAGTGAGATCCTAGAATGGGAGACAAAAATGTACACATATCTCTCCAACACTTTTTTTTATTAAAGGGAAAAATCCCGAGATTCTATTGCGCATTCACAACCACTGAATCTTGTGGAAGTCACAATGAAAAACGTGCTGATGCTGGTTACCATCGTTACCTTAAGTGTCCCACTGAGCTCTTCCTTCTCTTTTTCCTCTCCTGTGCGACAAATACAGATCTTATGCCAAGTACAAAAGAAAAATGCTCAGAGATAAAAAAAAAAAAGGTAGTTAGGTACATACAAATAGCTATATGTAGAGGTTACGTATTTATGTATATCCTCATAGTTGCCATGTGACTTTGGGTGCATGTGTGTGCGTGTGTTATGACATTGGCTCTCAAGTGCTTCACTATTGTTCCTCCCGCGACACGCATCAACGTCTGTACAGATTCAAGTCAAATGCTCAGATGGTGTAGAATTTCCAAGAGTGAGAAAAAGAGAAAAAAAGTATCCTTTTTTAAGTTAGCCTATCTCTTCGTATACACATGCATAGATACCTATAGATATGCTTATAGCTATTGCTATAGAGATATACAACCTAAATAGAAAATGTGCTAATCATTGTGAGAGGACGTGGAATGAAAAAATAAAGCAGAGAGAATCAATAGACTTGTTCCATGTACTGACACACACATACATATATAGAAACCCCTCATATATAGTAGTCCCTATATACTCCAAACACCACAGAGTGACTTGACTTATCAGCTATGGCAATAGTATCAAATAGTCACCGAGGTGAGTCGGTAGCTGTAAAAGATTTGATCTCTCACCGCCTCGGATTGAAGCAGCTGCTGCCGCCTTATTGGGTCTTACTTTTTTAGACCAGCCGCCAGTCTGCACACACCACTTAGGTATTAGTTTACCTTAAGTACCATACATATCCCGTCCCAAGTAATAGTAACTAATACTTTTACACACACCATACATAAAGTGTCTCCACTTTCACCATGACATACAAGACTTACCCACATACTCACACATAAAGCAAGTATAGCTACTAAATAGCTCGAGATAGTAGGACACACAAAAGCTTTAGAGCGTGAGTATCAGGAGAGTAGATACTACAAGTGCCATCATCCCATGTTCTATATAATAGTGATGAGCCCATCATTGAGTGAAGGACTTGTATTTTTTATCATTTCATCTGAAAAAGAGCCCGGTCCAAATATCAAACTCTCAAGAGTGAGCTGTGGATGGTGGAGATGAGGAAAAGTAGGAAATATGTTCATCATCAAATCCGGAACTGAAACGAAACTTTACGGAAGCATAATGCATACACACTAAACGACAGACGGATGGGCAGACAGACAGTCAAAGAGAGAGAGAGAGAGAGAGAGACACTGAAGATACAAAAACCCTTCATAGTTTACTCATGCTACCGATCTACACATAACAGCCCATCCATTACATTCCATCGCTTTTACTTTCACAACACCAACACTTTCCCTTACACTAACACCAACACCAAAACTGCATCAAATCATCCCGAGAAGCATAATACTGAAAAACACAAGAACAATTCATTCTGCTCCAAGCAGACAGTAGAAGAAGGGCCAAGAGCTACAACGTGCGTCTCGAATCTATTCCTCTTCCCCGTCCACACTTTTATAAAGCATCTACTACTACAACTACTTGCATAAAAATGAATAAAGTTTCATATTTTCTCATGATACTCATCGGCAATCATACCCCACATATTCATTCCTATCTTCGGTTTCACCATGTAAGATTTGTGGTTGAGGAGCGTAGCCGACCTTCTCTCCAAATTTATATCTCAATGTGGTGCTTAAGAGCCGACATATAATGCATGTATTATGCTATGTACATGCAAACCCTACGGTTAAAGAATGTTAGAAAACATCAAAAACACACTAAATATGCATGTGATGGCGATGGTAGGCCGACAACATTGAGAAGAGAATTTATACAGGAGCCGTGATTTCATCTCGAGCACCAATGAAAAAAATATCTACACCACTGATGTGGTGAAAGGCATGTATGATCAGAGCATTCATGGCAAATTTCTTTCCACATCTACCATTTTAGCCAAGTGCGTACATACAAAGCATACGTCATTTACAACAAAAAATCTAATAACACAGAAAAGAGAAGGTGGCAAAGAAAGATCTTTTCCCTCAAGTGGTTATCTGTTGCAATGGCTACCTGATATTTCAAATCTTTGCAGAGAGAGAGAGAGAGAGAGAGAGAGAGAGAGAGTAAAAATGCACATAATGTTTACCTTACGGGAAACGCTCTCACATTCCTTGTTTACTCACGCGAGAAGGAAAGGAATCATGTCCCACTTCAAAACCGTTCCCTCTACATACCTTTCTCCCTCCCTTTTCTCCTACCATAGCATTGAATTCTATTCAGCAACCACTCCTCATTTTAAAGCTACCTTTCTTCCTCATTCAACAAACGAATGGCTCTTGCTGAAAAATATAGCCTGTAGTATATAGTTCTGACTGTCTTTTGAATATTGCTTCAATAATAATGTGACTCATTGTAGAAGAACCGTAGTAGTAACAATAATAGTAATAAATGCAATACCAGTATAGTTACTAATAAAAATAACTCCCAAACTTTGGCTTAGCATCTATTTATTTAAATCCATAAAGCTTTTCAAGGGTTTTCTACAAAGGACTTATGTCTCTACACCATCAACTTGGAAAACCACAGCTTTTGGTTGGATGAAACATTAACAATAAGTGTATTTCACTTGAAGAGAGAGAGAGAGAGAGAGAAAAGAGAGAAAGAGAGTTGGAGAAAACAAAGTAGGAGCATTACACACATTATTGAGGATGTTCAAAAGTTGAGAGGAAAAAGTTAGGGGATACTTGTCTCCAGAAACTCATTCAGAGTCCATGGTGGGAATACAAATGTCGTTCATTATTTCAAATCCTTAACTTCAAGTACTTCAATCATCATGCTTTAATATGCAGAAGATATTGATGAGCATTAAAGTTAATTATAATGTAAACTATTAGTATGGCTTTTAGCCAACCCAGGTTTTTCACTTGGTTGCTTAAATTCTCCAACTTTCTCCAGCTTTCGCTAGAATCTATACGTGTGCACTATCCACCATAATCCTCCCAGCCACTTGTACTTTTTCACGGGTATAGGAAATACATATACATTTGGAGAAATTCAGGATGACTTGTACATATAGATATACATATAGATGTTATCATCCTATCATAGACTCTTTTAAAACTAACCACCATGATGCTCATAATGGATGATATGAAAGAGGGAAAAGTGTGAAAGGATTTGTAAATAATGTAGGATCATCAATGACTCTGAATGTTTAACCAGGATCAAGGAGTCCTTCTCAAACCCTTCAGACTTCAGACTGTCACACTCAGCGCGAGCACTTTTCCTCAACTCCATGGAAAAAACTGGACGCCAGTTGCAATGGCCTTCAAATGGAAAAATAAATTTTGAATTCCATATCACCCGCTTTACTTTCCACCCATTTACTACTGGCCTTTACTCACTATTTCTCCGTCCCCTTCCTCCACGATTACGTCCTATTCAAGTTGATCCCATTTCCTGTATAAAACCTTCCTGCACCAATGGCCAACAACACAAGCTGAGAGTTTCGGATCTAACTTGGTGTCTAGCTATAGCTATAATATGTACTGTATACACAGGAGGAGGAAAGTTGGTAAAGTAGCTGGTGCCTTTTACCTAAGTAAGTATTGCCACTCCTCTGAGAGTATGCCTATGCATATGCAATGTCCATTACTTACACCATCCTTATACGCAGTAACCCTTCCCAATAGTTAACATATATAGTATTTTATAGTATTTTAAGAACAGGGCTCAAGTCAGGGAAATAACCCATCATAATAGGCAAGTGACTGGAATGTAACTGCTATCTCCACCCAACTATAGTACTACTTACTTCTCCATGTCGAGACCCATTCAAAGAGAAAAGGCTTCAGTAATATTAGTCTTGCTAGCCAAAATGTGTTCAATGCATGTGTAGCAAAAAAAAACTTGGAGAGAAAAGTTACGGGTATCAAAGGAGAGTAAAAGTCTAACATTGGATGACGTATATATTTACCTCTACTACTTCTATCAGCCCAAGAGCAAAGAGAGAGAGAGAGAGAGAGAGAGAGAGAGAGAGAAAGGGAAAAGGACACAGGAGCATCTAGACAATGACTATTACAACGACTTTTGGTTACTGAATACTTAATGTGAAACTGCATCGATCTTCTATTTAAAAACCAACCTAGACTTCCTTTCCATAAGTAGCTATCGATCTTGATAAAATTTGCAAGCCTCAAGTTAAAAAAACAAAAAGGAAAATTCTACAGAATGCTTTCTCCCCCGATCTATCGTCAATACCGCGAGGGAGAAAGAGGAACAAGGCATAGAGAGAGAGAGAGAGAAAGAAGGGAAGAGCTCTTGTTTGTTTCGTCTTAAATTAATTTGTTCAAGACAGCAAACAAGCACGTTTCCGCTCTCCCGATTCCTTTAAACAAACAAAACATTTCATAAATTCCTTGTTTTTTCTTTTTCTTCGCATCTTCATCGAAGAGAAACCTTCTCTCCCACATTTATATATCCACCTTTTTTTTGAGAGATATTTTGCTGAGATCCCTTAGCTTGTTATTTTTTTCCTAGGACATCCTACAACAGCTTTTTTGGGGGGAGGTTTGCACATATTCTTTCAACACTTTGAACTCGGGATGAAATTTAATGTGACTATTTTTATCATGGGTGAAGGGAAGGAGAAGAGAAAGGCAGAGGAGAAAGTAGGGAGAATGTATGTAAGGAAAGCCCCAGTTTTGTAAACGCCCAACTATACTCCTACAGTAAAGACACCGGCTCTGCTCCAGAATGGAAAAAAAACTTTCAACACAACGTCTCTGAAATGCCTTGAGGTAAGATGTCACCAAGATGTATGTTATTATACTTTGAAAGGGATTTATCACATTTTATGCTACAACCAGTTCCTTTCAAGGAGAAAATTCTCCGCTAAGCCAATACTTACTACTTTGACCTTTTTTTCTTCTCCTTCGTCCTCCTTCTATCGTCTACGTCCTCAAATACCTTCTTTCTACTTATTTCCTTCAGTTAAATGTTCAGCATGGAGAAAGAAAGAGAGGAAAAAGGACAGAGAGAGAGGGGAAAAAAGTCAGACGGAAGGAAGGGGGAAAAAGTTTTAAAATTCCAAGCAACTTCCTTAAATTATCCCAACTTCAAAACAACAAAGTACACTTGCCGATGAAAGGCAGGAGTAGCATTATATCTCCTCCTTCAATCAACTATTCAATATCATATTATCAGGACTTCCTCCATACATGGAATGTTTATAGTGTCCCCATGCAAGAGTAATAGTTACCATGTAGGATGCTTTTCCAACGAAAGCTAATAGCTCCTTATATTTAGCTCCGTACATAGAACCGTACAATAGATATGAACATGAAAAATCAAAGGGAAAATACTAGGAAAGAATCATCTAAGGGAAACGCCTTTTTTTAAAAGAAAAACTTATTTCAAACCGTCAGGACTTTAACTTTTAGTATGAAGTATACAAAAAGTTACGGTTATTTATGGGATGATGGCTCCATATATAAGCAACGCACTGGGAATTATTTCAAGGACATTTGCTTCAGTTTGAAATTATTACTATTTCTTATTACTTTAAACATATGCCGTAACCCTGGGACCACTGTAGTTACATCTCAATTCAACTCCTCCTGAAAATGTTAAAATTCCTTTTGAAACAAAATTTTAAGACAAAACTCCGAGGTCTACACAGCACATAGCTACACAATAGTCGCTTACGACGTTACGACGTAGATAAATTTTACGCAGGCATTGATTTTTATTTGTGTCTTGGGCTCTAGCTGCTTGGAACTAACCTCTTCCACTTGGATCACCAGCCGCTTGAGTCGGAGTATGTAAAGACTCTTTGAATCATATCTCTACGTATGTTACTAATTCAAGTCTTTGCTCCTTTATTTGCCCGTTCATCGTACGAGTCCCCATGTTATGGCTTTAGATTTGTCCCTACATGAAATTCTTTAAAATTCCATTAGAATATTTTCGTAATTTTGTTTCTGGGTCTTTGTTTGATATTTACTTTGAATTTAGGTTATATCGTCGGCTAAAATGCAAAAGGGGCCATAATTTTAGAAGCATTGTGCAAGAAGGGGCTATACGCAGCGACCGCTTAATAATCAAAGGAGCCAAGTCTGTGCATGTACGTGCAGAAGCGGAGCCATGAGAGCAGTTGCCGGAATGCTTATAGCCCCTTTTTGCTTTAGAATTTGTAAGCTCACAGAGTTGGAACTATCTCGTATTAAGGATTTCTGCATCTAGCCCCTTTTGCACTTTAGCCGACGATATGCTTTACGCTATATAGCATTGGTACAGTAGTCTTTGTATAATATTTATTTATCACTTGAAAGAGATGGTTTATAACACTTATGTCAGTTGCATTGCATTGTGCGGAACATTTGCAAATTCAAATTCCCAAGTACGAGATTCATAAAGTATCCAAACTGACAAACAAACTGATTTAATTATATTTCTTGACGTACAATAACAAACTATTCGAGCATCATAATTGTTTTAACTTGCTTTCCCCATGGTTAGGAAATTGTCTTTTTTCTGGTTTTGCTAGGGATGGCTGTTTCCCAAAATTCCGAGGAGCCCTGTACCATTTTCAAGAAATGTCTCTCTCTCTCCACCTTTAAGCCTCACATTAAATAATTCGTTCACTCGTGTGTAAAACTCCAGCACTATAAGGACATCCTTTCGGGTTTTAACAATCTATTACTGGAATAACTAGCATAGGATTTTATGAAGGTGAAGGGTTATATCAGATGAGGTTAAATGGATGCTTGGCTGTGTAAGCTGCCGAACATGATATGAGCCTGAATGAATGGGCGGAGACCAACGGACTTGGAGATAAGAGAGAGAGAGAGAGAGACTTCATTGAAGTGTCTCTTTTCAGAGACCGATCCCGACTATAGGGAGGAATGAACAGAGTCCATCCCTTCAAAACATACACACCTGCCTATGCATTCAAAAAAGTCTCTCTAAAATAATAACTTAACACTAAAATGAAAAATTGCTCAGCAAACAGCGCAGGATAGAAGGTTTGAGTGGTTGCAATTGGCCATGGCAATAGCTCTATTAATGGGGCATGAGAATGAATCGAATTTTGCAATACAGAATTTTCAAAGGATTTGAGCCTGGTTCCATCTTCCCATTTATCTTTTATTAAAAATTCAGACAAAATTTGACTACAAAAGCTCTAAGGGATCTCAAATTTTCACTCCGTTTGGAATACAAATCACAATATATATGTTTTATGGCATGCCGCTCAAGCTAACATTTTACAAGCACTTTTTACTGTATCTCGGCAATTGGACGCTGGATTGACATGAAAATATGAGTATGGTTTGAGAACATTTACAATGGTATGTTGAAGATTTTTTGGTTTTTAGCCGATGGCCTTTACAAAACAAGTCTGACAGTTTTCAAAATAAGGACAACCATGTTAGCGATAACGGCATACTAATTGGTGTTCGCTATTTTAAAATACACCTTTTATACTCATTCCCGTACTTAAAACAATACTATTTGAGACTATTATAAATTTCTGAAAGAATTTCCCCTTCCCCTTCTATGGTTGATGAAACTATTTCGTGGCTTTAATATGTAAATAGTAGAACATATATTGAATTAAGTCATTAGGCATTTTGCTAATAATACAGAGCTGTACGATCTTGATACACTACAAAGTACAAGTGAATTTGCCAGTTGGACGAGCGGGGTAATACTTTCGTTCTGCTTTTATAGTAGCAAGATCTGTTGTAGTAGTATGTACATTATAGGAGTAGTTATCCGAATAGGAAAATACCTGTAGAAGTTCTCGTTTTCCGTGTTTCAAGTTACTAGCACCCATTCATGACTTAACAACGTGTAACAACTGGTGCAGGATAAAAACACTTCAACCTTCTCAAAAGTTTGCCCTAGTGACCTTTTAATTGTAAGAGCCAAAGCAATTCTTATTTGGGTCGGATGTCGGGGATGAAGTTCACTTTTTTGACATAACTGCGCCATTTTTCCTTTCTACATTCTTAACTTACCATTTTAATTTCTTACTTAATTTTTTCCCTGATGCAGTAATGCAATGAGTTTTTACCTTTTGGAATTTACCTACCAATCTTATTTTGTTGTTTTCAAATTTGCATGTAGTTTCAAGTAGAAAGCTTTGCAACTTTGTACGTAGTTTCATCTCTTAACTCTACAGCATCACATGTTTTCGGGGATGCTCTAGTTTAAATACGGTTTTTATCTCTTCCTTTTCTACGTGTGCAGACACAGAACGCTTTTCTTCGTAAGAGTACAATTTTCATCCGTCATACGAAAGAAAACTCACGGGTGAAAATTTACGGATAGACCACTCACATTCAACTCGGATAAATTTAATGGCATCCTCTTTCAAACGGGATCCGATTGATATTGACCTTAATTTGGTCAAACTTTCAGTCTTCTGTGTCTGGAAGTGCTCAAATTGCATTTGCTAAATCATTTATTCACGTTTTTACATATTCAAATGAAAATAATCACGCGTCTTTACACCAGCTGGAATTTTGTGGATCATTTCATGTCGGTAATTATTATTAATACTATTTTCGTGCTCAAAGTTCTTTTGACTAGATTTTATAAGTAATTGAACATTAAAATCGTTACTCGTGTAAATATTCCAGTTTCAGAAACAAAAGCATGCCTTGCATTTATATCTGTGGCATTATATTTTTCCCAAATGAAGATGGATCTTGCCAATCCAAATAATCCATCGATAGCTTTGTACATTATTCCCTTCATGGCAGGCTGAGAAAAACAGACCTGTGTGGGCTCATCCAATAAATCAAATGAAGCATGGGATCGTCGTGGAAGTCCGATTGAAACTGAAACTTAGAAACCAACGTGACAGGAAGAAACAAGATGAACACCTGAACAATTCAAAGAAGCTCTCAACTTAATTCGTCCTCATACCCAACGACAGTCAAATCGTACGTTTAAAAAATCCAAAAAGAAACCATGAATTAGACATGGATCACGGATAATAGCACTATGAAAAGGATGAAACTGAAAGGAGAGCGGAAGTTAAAAAAAAATACCTCAGAAATTATCGCTTTGCAAATGTTTCAATCTGTTCTTCCGTAATTAAGAATTTGCGGACTTAATCTAAATCACTGGTTTTTCCGTAATGCGTAATGGAAGAAAATCTTACGGTCACGCTTTACGGAACAAAAAGCTTCTCCATGCGCATAACATTTATTCCACGATGTAATTTTTTTTAAACGTTCGGCACTTGCTTTACCAAATAGTCACGGTCGCCTTCAATGCGATCGACAAAAATGATATAATCTTCAGTGACCATCTTAATTTTAAACTAATATAAAATTTTAGTAACCTTAATTTGAATTCAAATGTCTTGAAACTAATATCAAAACTTAACTTTTATAAACCCACTGGTGTACTCCTAATTTCGGAAAGATTCTGATGACGAGAATTATAAGTTGAAACTTGTCAAATTTTCGGAATAAACATTACAAGTTATGATAATTGGAATTGTCAGTAAAACGGTGGAAGTGGAATTCCTTCTTCAAACTTTTTACGATTTTATAGCGATTGGAACTATTTTTTGGAGATGCAAAACCAGCTTAAAGTTGATGAGGGAATTCTGAAAAATTATTTATTCGTTTTGGAGCATCGTGTGAGCTTATGACGTTGAAATATTGTAGTTGTTACGCAAGCTGCATTGCTTGGACAACTTTTTGTATTCTCTCATCTTAATTTCCTGGTAGCCAATATTTGAACGCTTCCATGATTTTTCAATCATTTTCTACCCCTGACTCAGATTTTACAAAAGATTTTAAATAAATTTATGCGCCTTCATTACCTTCATATCCCACTCATAGCATAGTTTTCAGGTATAATTTTCGAGTTATTTAATTTGTTCTCAATTCTTTTCTTTTGAACTTGTTCCTTATCAAGCTTAAGCTTTATTATGGTAGATACTAAAGCATACGTAAAAGTATCTATACCTACCTCTGACCTACCTCCCATTTAGAAGTATATTGCTTGGATTAAAAAGTTGCAAGAGTGACAAGTTGATACGATTAACTCCAGTCACTTTCTAATTATTTGAATCCGATATTTTCCTACGTATGCAATTACGTGCCTTAACGTTAGGAATAATTTCCCTAGCCACAACTCCTCCATATAACACGAATTTACCCTTACTTTATTAGTGGAAAGTCCCCTCTTATATTTCTATTTGCAATATGTAAATACATCGACCGGATACTCCGTTTTTTACGTAAACATTACATATCCCAGGCATAGCTATAACAATCAGGCACCGCCAATATGGAAATAGGAAGAGTAATTTTCCTTGACGGGAGAAGGAAGGAACGAGAATAGGGAGAACTCAATCTTGAGTGGTAGTCGTATGACTAATGACCTGAAATTTATTCGATTATTTCATTCTAATGTGCCTGCCAAGCATTCTGCTTCTTCAGCTACTTCACTTCATGTGTATTTTTGGTCAATATTTTATTACAAGTGGGAGAGGCGTGGAGAGAGAGAGAGAGCGGAATAGAAACAGACACAAGTAGTCACACAGAGTGAGTGAGAGAAAGAGAGAGAGAGAGACAGAGAAAGCTGAGAGTGAAATGTTGATATTGCAGCCTTTCTCTATGCCATACCACGCTTCTCTTCCTATCCCCTTGCACCTAGTATAATTATCTATTGTACTATAGCGTACTTTATGATATCTTTGCACATCCGTCGTGACGGTCGATATGAGGGCCAAATTCTTTCCATTTGCAATCGGTACGTCTAGCATCTTTTATATCACCAGAGGAGTAAGTAAGTAAAGTACATGTGCATGCATCCCCCAACACGTCTCCCATGCACGTTACTTTAGCAGCTTATACTACACTTGCATCTTCATATCAAGTTATAGCTTTTAGTATTATATAGTGTATTACACATAGAAAATAATGTACACAAGTTCCCAATTCATGTCTCTGCTCCCGTTTGCTAGCCTCTCAGATGGGGCAGGACACACGCACACAATCAAAAGGATACATGGGAAGGGCATCAAAGGTATATGCATACAAGAACTTGGCACATAAATTGCAAGAGCGGGTATACTTCCGTATGCAAACATAACAGTTGAGAGAAGAAAAAATGTTGAAAGGGTAACATTCCTTGAAGAGCTTACTACTGTATAGCTGTAGATAGATACTTTTGCAAGAACTAACATCGTCTTTAAACTGGAGTAGAGTACACGAAACCAAATCATGGGATGAGAAAGTTCTAAAAAGTGAGGAGCAATAGGAGTTGGGAACCCTGTGGAGAGAGCGACTTCGGATATGCCGCCGTCAGCTTCAGCACAAGCTTCTTTACCACTCTCCTATATGTACTATTTATGTAGTATAGTCTTGTGTCTGTATGTGAGTGTGGGTGAACATTGTGTAAGGGACTAGTGACTGCATACCATGGTCCTTTATATATTTCCTACTTTGATGTTTCTGTCCTACACAGACAAGTTTCTCTGTAGGTGTGTATTTTATATTTATACATTTACTTACCCATCCGTTGAAATGAGGCTCAATTTAAAGTGGACAAACATCCGGTCTACAGAAGATGTTCAATAAGTGTACATAAGTTGTATCTTCTCTTATACAACTATTTCCCAATCCCGCACTCTCTCGTTTCCTCTCTCTCTCTCTCTCTCTCTCTCTCTCTCTCTTTCACCACAGCATTTTCTCTTGCTTTCTCTCAGGCTGTATCCAAGGACGAGACTTCCAGGTATCCTCTGAGCCCTGGCTCTTGAATATTTCATATGGTTTGTTTGGATTGGTGTAGGAATAATAATAGGAGAAACAATCATTTTTATTTACATGGGATCCGAAAGCTTGGGAAAATATACGTAGACATTTATTATAAGTTCCATTGAGAAGGAATTCTTGGGAAATCACCAGCAATTTCCTTGAATCCAGAACCAAGTCTATCACAATTACTTGTCACCATTTGATTCCGGAAGGAAGGAATGAAATACGGCTTATGTATTCCTAGCCATGGTTACAGATATAATAAAAAGAATGATGCAAGCAACTTCCCCGAGTTTTCCCAACTGTAGTCTAGGATTTCGTTTCGAGTCACGACTACAAGAATTGACAAATTTTATTCAAACCAAATCCTCAACGTACCTTATAGTGCTTACTCCCTCTCTCCTCTCAAAAACTTACAATGTACACATAGTTTCATTGCAGTTTTAGCTACATATAATGTACACAATGTATCACATTTTCCTTAGCCACGAAAAAAAAGATAGTCAGAGAGCGACAGAGCATAGAATGAGTAAGAGAAGCAGAAACTCACTCAGTCACGTGCTTTAACTTCGCAGGTAGCATGGAGCTACTCTTAGGTTTTTTTTACTATGTCCCAAAAACGTGTCTTCCGTAACAACAACTGCTGGGAGAGGGGAAAAATTTTTTTTTTCTTGGCCCCAGAAGCGACTTACTTCACCTTAGACAAGTTACGCGGGTAGAATGCCAACAAATATCGAATACAAAAATACTTATAGGAAGTATGGATAAAATTTTCCTCTTGATTTATAGTAGTTTGAATTTGTATTGTGATCTCGTTCTTCTTCTCTCTCTCTCTCTCGTTCACTGTTTCTCTATCACTTTCTCTCATCCTCCTCACACCCTCCACTTTTTCCACTTGTTCGAGTAGTAAATCTCAATATTGCATGGAATTGAGCCGGGTCAAAAAGTCGAACGGGAAAATATGGGTTACATTTCCCACGTATTCTTCCCTACTTATAAATACCATGGAATCAACCTAGTATACTGACATGCTCCATATCATATGCATATGAAAATTGTATATACAGAATGTAAACTAAATCTCTGTTTTCTTCAATTTATACAAATGTTTATTCCATCTTTACACGATCATGACGTGCTATTTTCTAATGTATGTATAATCGAATAATCCCTCTTTACACACACGATTACGTTACAAAGTGAAGAAATGGCTGTAGAAAAAACTCACCGCTAAGGTCCGTTTACTTGCCATAAAAGCACAATTGACGTCACATCCCCAAGATCAAATGATTATTTTGACGGTTCATACTCAGAGATAATAATAATAATGATAATGCGCAGACACAAACACACACACACATATACGAGGCGTAAAAAAATAAAAAGAACTGTTGAACTCGCAATTTTTTTGCAATTCTGCAAAAGAATAACCCTTCCATTTCCTAAGTTCCCCAGTCAATACATGGTTCTAGTACATTTGCTGAATAAATATTACAAGCTTACTGTAGAGCCAGGTTTAACTTTACCTATACTAAAGGGAATTTAAGTTGGTTATGTACTCCTACTTGAAACTATTCTTCCGACTACTTCATATTATTATGATACTTCCCTCCCCCCAAACCAACACACATGCCAACGACGAGCTATATTACTGCATTATGTTCCAGTTTATGATTTATGCATGAGTTCCAAGAGTATATTACTTTCCCCACCACCCATATTAACCATGTACATACTCCCGCCTCAGTTCATATATTACAAACGACTTGTTCAACTTGCACTTATTTTTTTTAACGTACAGAAAAGTCCTGTGAAACTGTAGTGAGACCTCCATGATGAGGTTTTTCCTCAACTTTTCCTCCTTCTCTAATGCTCTGCTTAGTTTATTCAAAATAATATAAAAGTTATGTATAGTAATGGACTTATTATACATAGCTGAGAGTATTTTTTTTATTCTACTCACGCTGTACAAAGAAAGAGAGGGAGAAAGAGAGAAAGAGAAGAGGACGGAAGCATAAAGTTGAAGGTAGTGACTATTTGAATAAGGTAGAGGTAGGGCGGGAGGGAAGGACTCTATACAACTATTTGATTTTAACACGGGTCGCTGACCTAATGTCGTCAAGAACTCATTTCTACTCAAGCCTAATTCACAAAGACACTAAACGGTAAGGAGATCAATAAGCATGGGCAAGCAAACCTTGAGTTTGGTGTTGGAACTTTATTGAATGGCTTCCCATGGTTAGCAAAAATTATGTTTCTTCTATACATGCACCCGCCATTTAATTTGCTATATGCTCTAAAAACCTTACCCTATGAATGCGTAGGCTTTTGAATTAACTAAATATATACTTGCCTTTTGCACGTGATGTAGTACATATAGCTCATTATAGGGAAAAAGTAGGATAGTTATGTCTGCATACGTTTTACAAGGCCATATAGTAATGTAAACCACCAAGAGAGCATGAATTTCTAATGTAATGTTTCTGGACGTGTTTGAATGAAGTGTATACACATGCAAGAGTAATTCGTCATCCGTCCTCACCTACTAGTCCGATGTGTAGCACATGGAGGAGAGTGCCAGCCCACTTGTATTTTCCCCATACTCTCACCATTCATTCCTGCCATATTTATTTATACACACGCATCTCTTGAGGCCGGAGCGTGCCAGTGAAAGTTGGATAAGTATCTCTGCTCAATAGGGATGGGCTTTTGGCCCATAATGTAAGGTGTAGTATGTATGCATGTAGTAAATAGCTGACAGCCTTCCTTACAACCACCATGTACCTTTCTAGGAATTCTTACTAAAGCACAAACTATAATGAGCTCGTATCACATGCGAAGAGTGAAAATATGAGAGAGTGAGAAAACTCTTTCGTTTTCCTTCAGTTCCTTCAAATTTGATACATTTCTCCACTGAGTTTTCATTACCACAGTTCAACCTAGTAATAAAAGCATGGTAGAGCTTTTATCTCTTTGAATAGTTTGCATGAAACATTTTCCCTGTCTTACCTTCCGGCAGCATCCGCCCATTTCAGTCATATTAGAGAGCACTTCGATAGACTTTTTAGTAGGAGCAAATTATTAATTTGAAAATACGCTCACTCTCACTCTCTTCCCCTCCATTTCTCCTCTCTTTTTCACTCACCCAGTATTTCTACTCCATAGGGCTACGTACACAGGAAGGACTTTGCTAAATTAAAAAAGAACTTTATATATTGTACATAAAGTTCAACTCCATACAGCAAAAGTGGGAAATCGATTTCGAACAAATAAAATTCAGGAAACTCATTGGAATTCTCTGGGTATATTATTCAGACCCACTAGTGACTGGTGGGAGACGGTCTCCTTCCTTATATCGAGGTAGACAAAGGCAAAGCTGCTATACTCAAACAACATGGTATTCCACCAAACTGTGAATAGATTCCCAAATAAATCCATCTACAAAGTATACATAAGAAAGATAGGAGAAAGATGGCGTGTAATAAAAAAAGGAAAAAAAATACAAACCAATTTAGAGAGATGTTTCTAGGAATACGAGATATTTGCCGTAGAGTCGAGATACCTACGTGCAAGGTAACGCTCCCAGCTTTTTTATTATGCATTCGCCTGAGTGAGTAATAAACGTATCAATGACAGAGACGGAGCACAAGTAATAAAGTTAGATCGTTTAATTACCAGGGAGTATACGTTGTAGATTAGTATGAGCTGCATAAAAAAATCAAGGCATAAGCCTTCGATGCTACAAGAATCCAAAAGGTCTCTTCCGGGAATCGATTCAGTGTGAATTAAAATTTTAACTCTACTCACACAGTTCAAATCCTCTCTTGAGCAGAGTCACGTATTTGGGACAGAATGGAGAAAGAGGGAGAGAAAGAGAGGAAAAAAGGGGGAAAGTTCACGAAGTCATAGAAAAACCATGATAGAAATTTACATGTAGCTTTTTTTTGTAAAACTGCCAATTTTTTTTTGCGAAAAAATGTTTCCTAGCTTTTGACACAATATGTAGCTAGATGTATATTTCCCATAAAAAATGCACACAAAAGTATCTTTAATATTCATAGAAATTCCCCACGAACAATCCCTTTCCTTTCAAAAAAAAGTTGGGAGAGACATTTGAGAGTCATGTGCTAATAGTAAAGTTGTCTGAGCTGGTGTTCATTATTCTTGGTAGAGCCCTCCATGCATGGAGGAAGTGCAGCCGGAAGAGAGAAAGATGAAAAGGGAAAAATCAAGGGACAGGATAGAGAGAGAAAGATATTGAAAAAGATACTTTGGTTGAATGATACAAAGAATATTGGATATATTCAAAATTTCCAACTAATGTAACCCAAGTTTTACATCCTTCTTCTGCAATTATTGTTCTCTTTTATATTCCACTCAAGTCAAATTCGTAAACTCCCCCCACTACAATAATATAGTACATGAGAAATTTGCTCCAAGATTGGGAACTCCAAAAGTGAATTTTAACGTTGGGTGGAGAAAGGGGGGAAGGAAGAGTAGATGTACAATATTTATTGAAAAGGAAAAAACTTAGTGGTTTCTTTTTCGTGGAAAGGAAATGCTGCGTGGATCAAAGATATCCAGTTGGTAGAGCGATAATATAAGGCGTCAGTAAGCCAAATTTAATGTACTCACCATGGCAAGTTTAACAATTGTATGTGACTGCCTCGTTGTGAAAAGAATCACATACATACATACACGCTGATTCAAGTGAAAGGGAAGAAAAAGTTATAGCTACTTATATTCCACTGACCTTTTAGGCTTTTACACAGGTATTTTTCTTATAGTTGAGTGATCCGAATTTCCTCCCTTGACTTTTTCTCTACTATGTGTATACATAAAATGTATGAGATCCAGGGTAATAAATTTTCGAATAAAAAATTGTTGTAGTAGCTTCTCCTGATTCTGGCCAAGTTTCAAGATGAAGCGAAAAAGGGTAAAACTTATGATTTCACAAGTCGAAAATCAAAATTACTATATACGCCCTTTTGAAATTGATTTCACATTTTTACCCGGCGAATCCCTCGGAATTTACTTTCTATATTGGTATGATGAGCTCCCGCCCTTGAATTATATTCCTGTAAGTAGTAAATTCATGAGAATTTCCAGCCAAATGTGCGCCAGTATACTAGCCACTCAAGACAACAGATCCTAAATGGTGTAGTGATATAAAGAAAAAACAAGTAGTTTTAGCTTTTTATAGTATTTCCCCACACAACCTCACTGGCTTATACCTAAAAAAGCCCTCCCCACACAAAAGTGGATAATGTTTATTTACGGGCGTAAAAGAGGGAACCAAATGACGACTTTAAATGAGATGGCTGAATTACGGCCTACAGTAACTATCTCACTATGAATGAGAAATGCTGGTGAGTGGGTTGATGGGATATAGGTATACACTCAACCATTGATATTACTTTATGACCCTATCCTCAGATGTAAGTGCTGCGTGGATACTAATACATATAAGTGTACATTCAGTCATGAAAAGGATGGCATCTCCAAAGCTAGTACTTCATTACGGGACTTCTTCAGTTTCTATTGTAAGTATGTACAGTATTTTTATGTTCCGAAATGAATGTCCCCAGTAGGGAAAGAAGTCACAAAAGACTATAGAGAAAAAACCATGTTCAATTCATAGGGTGAAAGTTACAATGGAAAGAATGGTAACACCTTCCTCCTAATGCGCCTTTTGGGATGTGGAGCTCTCTGCTTGTACACCCCAGCATTCAGAACACAATTGACGGGAATAATGAGACAAGAAGCAAGACAAAATAAGCCAGTCTCTCAGGTCGCAGTCACCTAAAAGGAATCACTGGGTATGTTCATCACAAGATTGGATCTCTAAAACCCTGCTGATGCCCTGTAACGGTACTACTACAAGCCCACTGAGATTCCACGAAGAACATTAGGGGCTACAACGTTAGAGTACGTACATACAAGATCAGTGTATATATATACATAATGGTGAGGAAGCTGCAGAGGACAACCTGGACAAGTCTGAACCCCAGGATTTCAAGCATAAAAAGAGATGAATCGATCACATGAACCAATATTGATTGGTTCTTGCCGAGTTTTACTCTCTATTCCTGCGTTTCCTTTTGGATCAAGTAGCGAAAGAAGAAACTGCTGCTTCATCCTATTACAGACACGAGTACTACTGGGAAGTGATCGCTAACTTTTCTTCTCCGCTTTCTCAATCTAGCTTAGTCTCCTTGATTCCTCTCGTAAATGTATACACCTGAATATTTCGAATTTAAAAGGGCGATACATCTTTATTTCGCTTCAATTCCTCTTTCCCTTCTTCTTCTTGGGAATACTACTACCCAGTATAGTTTTAGCCTCTGGAAGTGACTAATACTTTTGGGCCGCAATCGCGTGGTTATTTTTAAAGTTTATACGCAAGTACGTAGTCCAAGGGACACTATCCCAAGGCTTCACTTCCAGACGGAAATGTGGTAGAGGCTTGTAGTAGATGCCTTACGTTGAGTAGTATCAGCACAGTTTCGCAAATAAATATATATATATGCACCCACATATATGTAAACTGATTGTGACTGCTACCAGTGGTGCCAGGACCGCACGTGAATAAAAGAAAATGATTTTTAAGGGGAATATCCTCGAAGATCTGCATAGGAGACGCGGGAAGCGTACATCTTCTCACATGCACATTAGGCTGAACCAACTCGTCGGATCCTCACAGCTCCCATGTGCTATTCCTTATGTGTTGAACATGTATGCACATGCATACAAAAATACACGAAAGAAGAAAGTACGTGTGAGGAGATTTAGGATCGCTTCCATAGAAAACTGTTCTGCTGTGGAGCTAAAAAGAGGATAATAAATCTCATATCCACACTGCCTAATTCCCTTTCTTGTTCTCTATATTGATTTCTCGCGCTCACATTTTTTTCCATTAATAGCAGAATGAGCTTCTTGGTCTCCAGGACTAATTTCCGAATTCCTCGCTGAACAACAACCACTTTGCTATGTTGGGAATGTGGGATTTTTCCCTGTGTATGTGTGTGTGTTTATATTCAATCACCGATTTCCTCCCCTCGTACATACCTTTCCAATACGGACTCGCACCATAAAGAGTTTTCATTGCCGCCATTTCACCAAATCGATGATATCTTCATTCTCTTCCAGATACATTTCTCGACGATATGGACTTTTCAAGTACTTCGGATCATAATGCATTTACACTATTGTGTTTACTGCTCCATTCCTGCCCTACATTTTGTAGTTTCTGGTCTGCCAGAGTGTAAATATCATGCGACCAAAGGTGTTTCATAGGTCTTTATCATCCTTTATACGAGATACGTGAAATGAAACGTCAAAGGTATATACATTCAGCGGAGCTCTTCGTCGTCTATCTAGACAAGAGAGACTTATCATCCAAGCGTTAAAACTGTCTTGACACCTGTTTGTATAAACTGATAGCAGTTATTATCAGCATTACAAAATTGCACCTAAATCCAACACAACATGCTTAGATCAGGGGCGGCCAAAGGGTTCAGGATTGGCTAGGGTTCTCGCTAGGCTGGGACTGGAGTATGACAGGAGGTATTTGACAAATACCTATTTATTTATTACGTATGTCTGATAAATCCTTCTATCCACTAAAACCCACGGCAGTTGATGTAGTACCTTCGAATTTGCTCACTACTTCAACTTCCACGTACTTTCCAAATTGAATTTACATAAGAGCTCAACTTTAAATTAATGCGACAGACATCGGATTCTGCGTGTATGAATTGCAACGTTCAAGTTATAAAAATTAAATCACCGTAAGGCATGTTTCCCAACATTGCTTTTATACACGTAAGTAAAACATGCGGGACTCCCTTAAAAACATTCAACCATAGCAAACATTTTATTGCTATTAAGCCATTATATTGATATCGACTTTGACAAGGCATTGACTACGTTTTTGCTTTTATGGCCATACAGTTAAATTTAAGTTTTTTAATGATGAGAGCGGGAAACATTGATTTTTTCGATGGTAACTCACTCAGCCAACTTCGATAATAATAAACGACTTTTATGGACAAAAGGTTTCGGAAGTAATGTCAAGAAAATAATGATAGGTTTTAGAAAAGATAAATACTGAGCACAAAATGACCTGAGTAGGTAAAGTTTTTTTATTCTTCCGAGTGTTCTGGTTCTGAGTATATGCAGTATCTGTAATAAGAATTGTACTATTCATTCCTGTAGTGGGCAATATCTTGTGTCATCCACTCTGTTTACAGTAGTTGGCTGTCCTCAGGGTCCGCGGGGAGCTAAGTAGATAATCGCGTAGCAAATACCAGATAAACACTTGACTTACATGCTAAATTTCCCATACTGACAGTCTAAAAATTACTTCATTAAATAAAAGCTGAGATATCATGTATAAATGGATGTTTCCATGGGAACTTTATTTACTAACGAGTAAAATCGTTACTTTAACAGAAAGTTCCCAACAGGAGGGATTATTTGATCGGAAATGTGCTATTTGTTTAAAAGGAATCTTTCATGATGCAAAAAGGAATGACAGGCATGTATGTGTTTAATTTACTAGGAAGCAAGGATCGAACAACGTATACAGTAGACAGTTACCTTTGTTGTTGTTGTTACTATATCATTTGGTTTTGAAATCAAGATTGCAACAAATGATCGAAAGACATTACAAACCTTTGGCATGTTTCATAACGTAAATACGATTTTAAACCAGAAATAAATAATCTAAAGGATTGTGTTACTCGCTCCTGTGTGGAGAAACAACTTCGTTGACGTGATAAAATCATTCCAATGAAAAACATTTCGAACTGACGATTGTACAACTCTTTTGGTTTCCAGTAGCAAAATAATTTTTGCCGAGATCAAACATTTCCCAAAACTCCTTTCTTGTGGTATTCATCTGTAAACCAGCATGTTTGAAACTAAAACATTTTCAGCTTATCGTGTTGTGGACTCTTTTAATATAAAACAGGAAGGCGATTTTTGGTGAGCAAACTTGAATAAGAGCAGCTACATACATTTAGAGCCACTAGTTTTGCAACATGTTTTGATTCATTATTTATCCACACACCGCTGCAAAATGACTGAAACTCAAGTCCAGAATCTCGTAAATGAAAACTCGTCATCCTTTGTACTTAGGCTTGCTATATATGGACAGGCATTTTCCACAGACGGTCAAGTGAATGAAACCTTGTAGAATAAAGTCGCACAACTGGTACTTGTATGGGTTCACTTTTGGGATACAAAGTCTGTAATAATGTTTTATAGTGAGAACAAAACCTCCCTGCAATCGAAATAACCACAACCAGACATTGCATTGTAGTAGTGTAGTTCATAGAGCTAGCCCTCTATTCACACCATCATAACTTCATAACCTTCACTATGATTTCGGGATACCGCGTTCCATATTTCAGTTTATTACCCTACCTTAGAAAAGGCTGACTAATCAATGACCGTAGCAACGTAATTACTGCCACAAATGCATGTAAACTAACTAGTACCTACTGCAGGATATTACGTACTACTCCTGGTGTTTTGATTTTAATGAACTGCAAGGTTCAGAGTTGGTGTTGCACACTCACAACTCACAACCTTCTTTCTACTAATTCCGCATCGAAATTCGCTACTAGAAGCCACGTCGTTACTATTTATTTATGCATATACGTCAGGCAAAAGCAAATCACGGTGAGCCGTAAGCACCTACTGAAGTCCACGTAAACCATACAATTAAAATTCATTCATTTCTTGCAGTCATGTACTTTTTTCATACTCAAAACACGGATCAGAAATTGTCTATTCGATTACCGACTAACTCGAGCTATTGAAAAGAACAAATCATTAAAAGTGGGTAAGTAAGTCAGGTAAAGCACACTCCCATCATAGATTTGTCTATCGACGAACTACAAATACGCGATAACAAATTATGTACACATGATTTGTACTACCATGCACTTATGTAATCAAAAATAAATTCTCTCCGGATTCGCAACTTTTAATGGAATCACCCAAGTATATGTGGCCCGCATTTGGGCAGGACCTTACTAAATACATTGGTCTATTTAACCCCACTATTAGTGCGTAAATACAAACAAATTTATGTCATCATGGAACTTGCCATTTTCTCTCCAATGTATTTACCTTCCTTATTATTTACAATGCAATGATAAAATGGAGAAATGTCATTCGATGGAGCAAATTAGTATTAGTATTTCAGTATTTCCGAAAAATGTGAAATTCTAGAAAGCTGATTATTAAATACTCTTAGTTTCAATTTAAGAATAAAATGCTGCCGTACACACAGAAATGTGATACTGTCCTGTAAATTAAAATCGATGGTGAATGGGCAACAAAAACTTCATTCCTGAAATCTTCAAGCAATATAAACAAACAAATATGCCAACAAAATATACTGCAAAAAATGAAACAAATACGCAATCAAATGTACGGCAACAAATAATATTTAATTTCAACTCATCAACTCACTTCAACCATCAAAATCACTAATTTTTCTTGAAATTTCAATGAAAATACTCGAAATTTTATCACTTCTTTTTAATTTTTCCGACAACAATATAATATCATGCAACAAGAAAAGTTGGCAATATACTTTCGAATTTATCATCGTCTATAATTTCGTCTAAGGGTTCCTAACCTTCGATTTGTGTATTTACTTACAAACAATTTCAAAACGACACCCTGCACGGCTGTACATGGCTTACATATCATACCTGAGAGAGCATAAATAAATGTAAGTTGTCCAGGAGCTGAAACTACTGAATTAATTACTATATGTCTCGGACTCGGACTTACGAAACTTTCATATAATGTCTTGAATACAAATATTCAAAATCATCAAATCCCACTCACATATATTCTATACGAATATACCATCAAAATAAAGAATTTTAAATTTTTTAAGCGCGCGCGAGTTCATATGAATACAAGAAATAAAACAATAAAAACAAACTTAAAAATACAATAATTACACTACTTAAAAAAGCACCACATAAACTACACGAAAATCAGTATACGCTGAAACTATCACATAGGAAATACAACACTTTCATAACCATCTCTGTCAATTTAATGTCCATAATATAAACTAAGAATTAAAATATGAGAACAAAAAATGCAATCGCATAAGTGTCAACGTCAAAATCGCAGTGTATCAAAAAGCATCATTTAAAAAAATAATCCCTCTCCATGATTCAGATGAGGATGCCGATGATGATGACTGGAATTGAAAGGCGAAAGCGAATAAAAGCCGAAAGCACTACAATTCAAAAAATATAAAAATATATATATTTGAGCATGTCATAAAAAAACACTACCACCAACACATTCAGAGATGTGACAAAAAGGGCAATTACCAGCTGTAGGACGGTATTGACCACTTCTTTGTTTGACACTTGGCCCACCTCAATGAGACCAATTAGCACTGCAAATTTGACATTGGCTTTGTCTTTATCTGATCCCCCATCTAATTGAGGTGTCAACTGCAGTGACAATTCCGCTGTTAGCGGTTCAACTTTCATCGTTCCTGGTATCATGGTCACAGACGTATTACTACTGACCGAACTTCCTGTCCCACCACCATTTGAATTTTCTTTACTCATTTGTAATAAAGTACAAAAAAAATGATAATAACAAACAAACTTTTTTTCTTCTTCTTCTTATATCGTAGTTCCAATAAATATATATCTACATATATATATACTTATATCTATTGATGTATGATGATTCGGGGGGGTTCACAATATTCACAGTCAGCTTTCTCCAGTTGTGACTCCCACCCTTTCGCCTGACATACACACACACACACACAAACAGTCAGCATCCAGTCTAAACTTCAGCCAAATAAATATCTCTTCGCCAAAAACACACTTCCCAATAACTTCAACACACTTGTCAATGGACAAACTCTCACCAATTTCCACTCTTGAGATTATTTTCCAAGATATTTTTCAACCCCTTGAATTCTTCTTTCTTTCTTTCTTTTTTTTTGAAAATATTAAATTTCTCTGGAACACACGAGTTGCTCGCAGGGTGACCGCATGTTTGCAAATAACAAGGATTCGTTCTTGCTTCAGATATGCTCAGCTTTCGGAGCAACCATCAGCCGACTGCCTCCGACTTCAATGTACAAATAGCATAGGAGGACTTTTGCTGGACGGGATCGTCGACGAACTTATGCTGACAGTAGGAGTTCACACATACACGCTTTATATACATAGAACCATATGTATACGCATGTATATTCCGCTCCCCATGTACGTAACGAAGTCCCTACTACTTACATTGAGATTTATAGCAAAAGTTATATCAAAAACTTCTTTACGTGGGTTTTAGCATAGAAATTTGAAATCCCTTGCAAAGGCCGCTACTTTCATGTTTACTAACAACTGAGCCGGGAGAGAGCGCTGGGAGATTTGAACAGGAGAGGGAGCAGTAGACAGTAGATTATATAAGCCCTTTGCCTTTATATATAAATAGAATTGTAAATGTTGATATACAGGGAGCTTTTGTATAGTAAAACAGTACTAAGCCTTATCTTATAGAGACTTTTCGTCCTCAAATATAAAGGATCGACTGACTCAGTTGAAGTTTTTTTGAACGGTCCCAAAAAACATTGCGAGAGGAGCAGAGAGTGAAAAAGGCGCTACGCCCATACCGTCAATGTCTTCTCATTTCTCACTACTACAACAACATTGAATAAACAAGGAGAATTTGTAGTTTACTCACTGACTGACTGGTTTGTTTTGCTCTTGCTGCTTCCTTCGTTCGTTCCTCTCTGTATTTTTATCCTGTGGACGTTCATATAGCTGGCTGCTGGCTCTCATTCGACTGCTGACAGTTTTTTAACCGACAATTTTCATTTAAACGGATCATATATTTTACCGTGTCATCCTTTGAAATTAAATCTAGAGTGAGATCTTAAAGAATTATTTGAAAATGTTGGACAAAATACGGAATTTGCAGCTGGGTGGACATGTGGGCTTTGATAGCCTGCCAGACCAACTGGTTAATAAGGCAGTACAGAAGGGTTTCATGTTTAATATCCTTTGCGTTGGTGAGTATAATGTTTATATGTATTTTTTACAAAATTTTTAATTAGTTTGAAGCGACGTGACATAGTGTATTCTTTTATAGTTGAAGGAGTAAGACGTAAAAACATGAGTCATTGAGGCTTTCGCTGTATTATTTTGATTGTGGATTTAGGGAGATGGTTTATGTGTGGGGGAATTCGGATTATTAGGGAAGTACAATTAGTTATTGGGTGTTTATGGAATGGGGCGGTGTTCACGTTTTTTGAAGAATGTTATCAAAAAATATGGAGGCTGGAGGGTGATTAGGATTTTTTAGGGGAATTATGGGGAAATGAGGGTTGTTTGGAATTATGTGAGGAATGGAGGGGTTTTTGTTATTAATAAATAACAGTTATGGTTTTTGACCGCGGCCATTTACTGTGGGTGATTGAATTAAGATGATATGAAATGTTTTTGAAGGGGGGATGAAAACTGTGAAAGGGTTTTAGGTTAAAGTTGTCGGGTTTATCATGTGGGAATTATTTGGAATGATGATGCTTATTTTGGTTTGGGTTGTGGGCGTTTGCGTAGGAATGTGGATGAAATATTGTAATTTGATGTTATTTTATTAATTTTAGGTGAGACGGGCTTAGGGAAATCAACTCTAATGGATTCGTTGTTTAATACCACTTTTGATTCTACCCCTAGTCCACATACTTTGACTTCGGTAAAACTGAAATCTCATACATATGAGCTGCAGGAGAGCAACGTTCAAATGAAGGTATTATTTGATTGAAGTTTATGGCATTGGTAAAGTATGTGTGTAACAAATTTTGGACTGGAAATTATGTTTGACTTGAAATTCATGTTTTAGCTAACTGTTGTGGATACCGTGGGTTACGGTGATCAAATAAACAAAGAAGATAGCTTCAAAGCCATAGTTGATTATATTGATGCTCAGTTTGAGGCGTACCTTCAAGAGGAACTTAAAATAAAAAGATGCCTATCTTTATACCATGACACGAGGATTCACGCTTGTCTCTACTTCATCTGCCCCACAGGACATGGGTAAATTTGGTTCATTTTTTCATTGATTGCTTTTGGTTTCCGGAAGGCTGAAATGTTTAAAATGATGCATGCCAGGAATTATTAGTGTTAATCGTTATAGTTTTAGCAATTTGTATGGATGGATTGCCTACTTATGTCAGTCTGTTTTATTGTTGGTTTCTAGGTTGAAGTCTATTGATTTGGTGTGTATGAAAAAATTGGACAGTAAACTCAACATCATTCCCATTATTGCAAAAGCGGACACTATATCAAAAACTGAGTTGCAAAAGTTTAAGGTGAGTTTTTATTTTTGACCGGACTGACCTATGTTCAAGTTATTCTAGTTAGTCAAAATTTATTCCACATTTGTTTTTGTTACAGTTAATGTTAGTTTTGTGATTACAGGTCTCAGGCTGTTTAAATGTAAAAATTTTATCCCCTGCATTATTTACGTATTCATTAGTAGAGTATTTTAGTTACATTGTTTTTATGAAGTGTGTATTTGATCAATTTATCTCGCCCGTAATTATTCTGTTTTTGATGTCTGTTTTTAAAGTTCGACCTTGATACCGAGTACTTATTTTTCTACCCTATTTCAATTTTTTTGTAATTATGGTTGGTGCACAGTCGTAAAATGCAGGATGTAACGAAGGTGCGGCGGAGCGGTACTAAAAAGAGGATGTGGGAAGTTGTTGATGCAATATTATTATAATCCCAAATGTGTTTTATTGTAGGAAAAAATCATCACTGAATTGAGTTCAAATGGAGTAAAAATATACCAGTTTCCTACGGACGATGAAAGTGTGGCAGAAGTGAATACATCCATGAACGGTCATTTGCCTTTCGCTGTTGTAGGTAGCAGCGATTTTGTTCGGGTTGGAAATAAGATGATGCGAGCCAGGCAGTATCCTTGGGGAACCGTGCAAGGTGGTTTTTGTATAGAAATGTCATGTTGGTTTTGTGATGATGATAAGATGTGGTATTTTATCGATTCCTTGGGTTTAACCTTCCCCTGATTGTTTTTAGTGGAAAACGAATCCCATTGTGACTTCGTTAAGCTCCGGGAAATGTTGATACGTACTAACATGGAGGATATGAGAGAACAGACCCATTCTAGACACTACGAGCTGTACCGTAAAACTCGTCTGGAGCAGGTAATAACCATTTTCCTCTTATTCCAGAGCGAAAATTGAGTGTTGGTTACCAACCACGGTCTTGACTAATGTTTTCAGATGGGCTTTAGTGATGTCGATTCTGACAACAAGCCTATGAGTTTCCAGCAAACCTGTGAAAAGAAAATGCTTCTCCATCAACAAGAATTACAGCAGAAGGAGGAAGAAATGAAGCAGCAGTTCATTCAACGCGTGAAGGAGAAGGAATCTCAGCTAAAAGAAGCAGAACGAGAGGTTAATTTAAAAACTAATTGCATTTTCACGGCACAATATCTAAAAGATACTTGAAATTTAATATTTCGAGATGGATACACAATGCTAGGAACAATCTCATCAGTGTTATTACTTTCAAATTTACAGCTACATGCCAAGTTTGATGCCATGAAAGATGAAAACAACAAAATTCGAAAGAAGTATGAAGACGAACAGAAATGTATGGATGAGGAAATTGCAGAATTTCAGCGCTTGAAGAATCAGCACCAAAATCAGCAACTCTCAGGTTCACATCACACGCTATCACTGGGGACTTTAGGAAAGGGCAAGAAGAAATAATGAGTAAAGGGATATACCTTGCCAGGGACAATTTGCTGAAGCTATGAATAAATTAGCTTCATGGATTTCATTCTTTCTTCCCTTCCGTATAGAACATTCAACTTTTACATCGTACCGTAACTTGCTGAAATAGCTTTCCTAGCACTTCCAAAAGAGTAATTCCAGTATTTTATTTGAGTCTTACATGTTCACAAGGTTTCATTACCGCTGAGTAACATGCACTTGTAAGTAATATACGAACACACGAAGTACTGAGCGGTTAAGAAACCTTTGTGTACATTTTATTCTAAACATTAGAACGTACTGATTTATGTTGCTCTATAAGCGTGCCTTCTTCTTCATAGGTATTCACTCTGAATCAATATATATAGAGACTGGATAGATTCATTTTGAAGCTACATTTGAAACTTCCATTTCCCAATTTTTACACAGTTCTTTGTGTATGCTTACTTTAATTAGAATGTAGTAAAAGCATTTTTGTATTTGAATCATGTCGAACGTCAAAATATCCATCTGTATTCATCATGAAAGAAATTATTATGGAATCAAAATAACCAAGATGTCGCAGATTCATCTTGTGTCGTCTACATATCAGTTGTTATGATACAGATTCGAGTACGTGTGTAGATCATGTGTAAATGGTTCATATAGAAATATGAAATGTAGTTTCCACTGGCAGTGTTAGAGTATGTTCGGATCACTGTTCAAAATCACCAGTTATTCAATAGTGCGCTGCTAAAATACAAGAACATTTTATAAGTTCCTGTTTTATTTAATTGCAAGCGATTCCTTTGGATTACTGCATTTTTACATTTAAATGAAAGTCGTTCGGCATCAATACCAAATATATTTTCTAGTAAGTGCCTCTTATTTCTTTCCTCTGATTTTTGAATGTTTGTTAAAGTTTTGTACAGTTTATTAGTACCTTAATTTTTACAGGTACATGCGAATCATTAATTAATTAGCGTATTGGATTTTTGTTTTGTGAATTTATATACCTAATTATTTGTAACATCCATTTTCACCTTTCACCTCGTAACTGCATCAAATAATTTAAGCGTACCACTTGGATAATGTTTCTCAAACTAGTCCTTATCCCTAACCTTACATATTTATCACAACGGAATACCCGAAATGTATTATCTTTTAAGTGAATTTTTCTCATTCTCATTGCTAGCTAGCAATGATTGAATTGAAGCTTGCGTCCGGGTGGCTTGTATTTAAATATGGTGACTTTGGAAGCACTTATTGTAATATCTCAGACTGTTACTTGTATCAGTCTCATTTAAGGGCATTTTATGCCTATAACATAACAAATGTATATTAGAATGAATCTGGTGTGAGTAAATAAACTTCCTTATCCATTTCATCAATTATGCAGACGGTTTTACTTCACGCCTTACATTTTTGTTGTCTTGGCACTGTATTTTAATGCAACTGACCATGTATCTTTTAACATTGCACGAAGCATTTTACTGCACCCGTGTACTTTAAGCCAATGATTGTAAACTACTTAAATGCATTTCCTGGACTTCAAGCCGGTTTACCTTAAATTGTGAATGGCTCCCTAACAATTTGTTTGTTTATTTTATCATATGATTCTTGAAAATTCCAGGTTTCATGTGCCGAGAATGTTCGTTTGCCTTCAGACAAGCTACAGGAATATTGTCTCAGTACTAAAATGTTTGTATAGCTCATCAAGTTTTCAAGGAAAGGAAAAAAATTATGACACAAGCATTTAGTAGACAGTCGGTGACAATTTGAAAGGGAAAACATATACTTTTAAGTTTATTGCGTCATAAATTATTATGGATATTTTTTTAAATAAATTTTACCGTCGGGGTCCGTGGTTCCCTACCATCAGAGAGTGAGCAGTAATTGATGTCTTCGTCTACAATGCTCTTATCCTATCGCGTGTTTACTTACTCCGCAAAATTAGTTCAGTGGTTCTACAGTACGGTTGGTCGTTCTAAATATGTATTGGATAAAAAAGAGCTCATAAAGGAGTAATTTGGACGTGCTACTATTTATAGACATGAAGGGGAAAGCCAAAAATGTGATGATATTTTCTACTCTCAAAGTGGTCGTTTTGTGTAGTACTTATATTTTATTACGCTCTTTGTCTTAGTTTGAATGAAATCTTCCTTCAACGATCGAGTCCATCATCCATAGCGTTGTTTGCACTTACAAACAGTTTATGACCACAGTGAATGTCACATTCATTAAATTCGATTGACTTCCCTTCTCTGATCCTATTCCCTTCCGTGTAATATCCTCTAAAGCGTATTTATGTGTCCCAGATCATATTTCCTCGTACTCAGGTATCGTCATATGTAAGTATCATTGACAAGTGTAAGTTCTCAAAACCTTTGCTATTTCACTTTGATCACTACTTCCACTGGAAATGTTTTCATACGAATTCCTTTTTAAAATGACCTTGGAGCGCCATTAAAATTAATTTTCCATCCCACACATAAAATTTCTATTATTAAATTCTAGACTTTGAATGTCTTGCGAAGGTATATCTGAATACCGTGATTATAATTTTATTAGAGCTTCACAGGAATCCAGAATCAATGAAATTAAATTCCGTGAAAATGTGAATGGCTTCATTCTTTGTTTATTTTTTAAAAATAGGTCTCCAAACTTCTTGATTTCGATGGTGAAGCACAAGAATAGCATTTAACATGCTTTGTGGATAAACAATTAATGCTCTTGAACTTGTGGTAATAAAAAACATTTCATAATGCCAACTGTGGCTTGGAAACGGATAAAATCTATTACGTGCGTAAATCAGAAATGATTCTCCCGATGGGTTTTATCTGTACTTTTCTATTTTCCATGTTCTAGGACGATTATCCAAATCATTTTGTTGATTTTATTTTACTTTACAAATCTAGTTTTGTATGAAAAAAATTTTCAACTAAGTTTAGTTCCTCCATGAACTTCTTTTTGTTGGGCTCAATGCTGCCGCACTGCTAGTTCGCTTAACTTCGAATTTTTGTTACTCAGTATTCTCAAGGAATTATTCTCACTCAAAAAAGTAGTGATTGGGACTCATTGTTTGGGCCCTGAAATTACACATGATTTTTTATTGCAACTTTCATAGGGATATCTATAGCCAAAGGAACTAAGGCATTCCTGAAATACTGATTTCCTCATCAGATGCAGAAATAATTGCAATCAATTCCAATTAATTCTTTAGATGATACATTAACCTACGGCTAATACAAGGATTTGTCATTTTTATTCTTGCAATTTACTCCATATACATACATTCACCTGAGGGCCTATCTTTATTTTCCAGTGTTCAGCACGTGCTTAAGACTTATTGCACTTGGAGGACTTGAGAATCAACATGCTTTGGAATAAATGATTAATTTAAAATTACAATACTAAAGTAATTTGTGAAAGCCTTGAATAGCTGAGATAACTTTTTGTGACTCATTATTTCCATAGTATTAGAAAATACAATAGAAGTCTAGGAATGTTGCTTTAATGGTAAATGTACTTATTCAACGTGTCAAGTGTCAACCACCCTTTACCTATGCGTTTGTGACATGAAGTTTTAATACCCTGTGAAGCCGAATCCATCTTCATGCACGAACTTGACGTCAGGTTTGCCATACATGTATGGAAAAATTCTCAAATCAACAATTTTCCTTAGTTTTTGAATAATTCAACTTTGAGGGGATATGCTGCTTGATGCATTACATCTGATTGAATAAGATGATTAATTATTATTGTTTTAATTCCATTGCATTGCATTGTAGGAATAATACTATTGGAAAAATGGCACCTTACCAAGATCCTCGTGGGATAATTCAGGATTTTAATTTTAGGTTAGTACTTCTGATTCCCATTTGGTTACATTGTTAGTTTAGATTGATGATAATAATAATTATTTTATTAGTGTGGTAACAATCCCTATAATTATAACTGGAATGATCTTTACTGACAGTAGGTTCAACTCAATGCATTTAATTTTTATCACACCTTTCTGCATAGTGCATTGCTTGCGATTAAGTGTAGGGTCAGCACCTCAGGGATTTGCCCATCAGATTACCATGTCTGTATTCTTTGAATGTAAACAATTAATCTGTTACTCATTTTTCTCAAAATCCCATAATATATTGCTACGCCACGATTTTCAACTTTTCCATATAACATCAATTTTATTGCATCCAAAGAGTACCCTCGCTAAAAACATATAGATACACGTTAACAATACAATGTAAATATATAAATGTATGTACATACAAAATAAAGCACATGCTTAGATCCTCAATATCTGTAATATTGAGGAGTAACCTTATACGTAAACTCTTTCCACTCAAGCCTCACATTTAGGCCCATGCTAAAAGCATGAAGATACATATCTGAAAATTAATCATATAATCTTGTCTGTATGAGAGAGTAGTAGATGTATTTTAGAATCTCTCATGACTCAAACCTATTGCTTCCTTTTGCCATGTATTTTATACAAAAGTATTTTCATTATTTGAATCCCATTTGTTTTTGTTCGAGGCTTCAAGGCTTCCAAGTGATTGTTGATGTTACGTATGATATTTAATTCTGTAGTAATGTGGGGTTTATTTGATGTAGCATCCTTTTCATTATCTCCCATCCTAATCAATGGGCATTGTTGTATTTTTTTTCATAATAAGTTTTAGTTTCCACAACTTTTCCAAGCTTTTCTACAGAATAGGCTAAGGTCTATTTTTTAGTGTGCTTGTATGGATGGAAGATTGACCCCGATCTAGACCTTGGGCAAAGGTTTTGCTGGTTGAGCCATGATGCTAATTTGTATTCATTAAATGTGGCTATTTCCAAAATTAACATACAACAAAGAATCATTTTTTAAATTACTTTTACTTCAATTTACTCTGTCCATTTTGTCTCCGCTATATTTTATAACACTGTGGTCATATGTACTTGAATATATACTCAAATCTTTGTATCATCATGGTTATTTACATTTACACGAGGATCCCTACATGTGTACATACTTGCTCTCTTATTATTTAGTACATATACAATATTGGGTCCGTCATAGGAAGAGTCCGTAGAAACTAATGATAATGTGTTAATCCTCAAAAAAGAAAAAATAGTTTCATAGTTTGTGCAAGGTAATAAAAACAAGTCATTTTGTCATGACGTAAGTGAAATAAAATGGCTTCTAAGTATGTATTTATCCCCCCCCCCCATTTTATGAGTTTGATAGCTGCATTTCCTTTTTCAAGTAATAATTTTGGCAAGCAAATATTGTTAAAGGCAATGAAGCAGATCTAAAATTGTAATAGTTTTTTGTTGCGTATAGAAACGTCAAGCGTATACAAAAGATTCTTACACGTGAAATTTTCTGTACATATAAAGAAAAATACTCAAAATATTGTCGTTGTTACTACTTTATAAAAAGGCTTCAGCTTCATCATTCAACAACAATTCAGTAACAAGGAAAGCTTGGAAAAGATTTTAATACCTTTTTTCCTTTACTTTTTATAAACATAAATAGACATTACATAAATAAATAATATAAACTTTTTGTATAGTATATTACCCACACAAAGAAGTAGATTGAGTCCTTGCCTTTAAGTGGGAATATATGTTTGTTGACTTTACTGGAGATGTGATGGTGATGATGATCTTTGTATCATCATTAATGATAAAGCAAACACACGGCTAGCCAAAGAAATTGTTCAAGTCATAGTCTTTGTTGAGGTTCCAAAAAATAATAAGCTCATGTCATAACACATTTGCTGTTCATCCCCGCGAATCACGCTCATCCCATCGCTAATTGTCATCCATTTGTAGAAGAGCTTAATTCGTTTTTACGAGTCGTGAGAGAGTCTCGGATAATTTACCTTTTGTGCAGGGTTTTAATGAATTGTTACTTATTTTTATGAGTGAGCTGTTGTGAGCTCCCTACAGAAAATCCGCAGAGTTCCAATTTAGACTATTTTCATTTGATGATGATGGTGGCAGTAATGAAGGAGACTATGACATTTTCTATGTATTACAGAAGCATATTATTGTTGTCATCCTAGGTCACTCATATATACGCAATGCGAAAATGTCCGTAGCGTGGAGTAATATATGTATAGGCCTATGTGATATATATATATATATACGCGTCATCAATGCAACTTTTTTCAGCCAAACAATCATCTTTCCTTTGTCTCTCCTTTTGTTAGCTCTTGACTGTATGTGTAATACTTGGTTGCGAATAATCATGTTATGACAAGGCTTTGACTGACTTAAGACTATTTAGTACCACTGCCTATTTAGTTCCTTTGTTTGAAATCATGTGATAATAAGTTTCATACATACCTTTAACCTAGCATGTACATATGGCTGAGAAATTGAATGCAGGGGATGATAAAAGAAGAGTTTTCAAAGAATTATTCTGCTTACTTGGCAAGGGAATTTGTTACATGTATTTTAATACGTACGTGAATTGATACTTGTGCAAAGGGCTTTTACTCTTATATATTTGACGTGTACGAGTAACTTTTGTCACCAAGCTGCTATGAGCCAAAAGCTCAAGTAATAATGAAATGATTATTATTGTGTCAAAAATCTAATATAATTTACTTTGACAAGAATGCGTCTCTGTACATGCACGTTTGAGTGTACGAGAAAAGTACAGGACTGTTTGTTTTAGTCATGAACTTACAAAAGTGTCAACTTTTTTTTCTTTTTTGGTTTCCCATTCAAAGTGGTAGTTTGTACTGTGTGATTATTGTGTAAGAATAATTTCGTTTCCAGCAATAATATATAGTATTACTATTTATTGCTACAACTTTATTGTTGTATCAAGTAATGATTGGCGGTAACAAGCACGTTCTGGTCTAGCCGTGTGGTACATGTTGATTCTTTGTGTGTGGGTATATGTACATATATGTAACATACATACGTGTATAATATCCTTCATCCTGCCTATTGTTTTATTTACCCTTAGCCTTTAGCAATTTGTCACAATTGACCGTTGCAAGAATCTCGCGTGAAACATGACATAGAGAAACGAAATGTAAATATACATGAGAATTTGCCAAGTTTCTATAGAAGGCTTTTCTATACTGTATTAACTGTATATGGGCTTAAAGGCTGCAATCGAAACCATTTTTAAATGTAAGCTGTACACTGTACATATAAATATGTTATGTTTCCTAATAACATTGGTATATTTACTCGGGCTGGATTTTATTAGGAACTGAAAACACACATCTCTCATTATTCCTCAAATATACGTAGATGACTTTGTCCAATTTAAATATACACTAGCCAAACCACCTTTTCCGGTATACTCGAAAGTTGTCGGTAATTTTTCAATTCACGACAACGGATGCACTTCTGATAAAAGTAACTTCATTTGAGTTCCCAGCTCATATGTAGTTTTCAAGTTCCTATTGCTATTACTATACGTGGTATTACTATAGTTAAAAGACAATGTGCGTCTTTCATGTACGAAAGTATTAAATGGAGTTTGGAGTTGATAAAAATGGAGGAAAATCCATATCTATCCTTTTATATAATTTGTAGGAAAAGTGAGAAAAATTTAATTATCTTCAAAATATTAACTGGAAATTTATTATTTAATTTTTCACTAACTTACTATATAGTGCTATTAAATATTATTTATGTTTTGAAAACTCCTTGGAATTTTTATCCACTTGTATTCAAGTCACTCACAATTGTTAAACATAGTTATGGTACTAAAAACACTGTACAATGCACTCTGCAATTTATAATGCATACTACTTTTAGAGTAAAAATTTGCGTATGGAACTACGATGCTTTGACATTGGATGATTTGTACACAATAAGTATTTAGAAAATCAAAATATTTATAAAAAATTATGATAAACTTGATTGTTGTCACTCTGATTTATCGGATTGTATTCATCCATAATGTACTTAATGTATAATGTGTATACATTTGTCTAATGGTTGTTCATGATTTGCGGCTTGTCAATACTAATGGAAGGGAGAAATATCCTCGTTGTATAGTTGGATCTTGGTTCGATATGAAATATTGGCCTTCCTCTTACTTATTAGTATTACTATTTACTCCTTAATTGTTACAGTGAAAATTCAACTAGTGGCTCGATAAATCACATAATTTTTAATATATTGAAATATAAAGTGGGTAAGAATATTTACATAAAGAATACATAGGCTTTTTTAACCGGTTGTCACCAATGCACAAAACTATACTAACTACTTCGTATCTTTTTACATGTGCAGTGATGTTTAACTTTTGTGTATGTAGTTTTATCACTTGTTTTAATGTTCATACACAACCATCTACATTTCGTGTCTCTACCCACACAGCAAGAGAGATATGATCAATTGTATTCCTGAATATTTCACTTTAAAACTGAATGGTGAGATATGAAAAAAAAATCTGTTGCTTGTGTGTGCCCCTTTGTTCAATTTCCTACTACTTTACTATACACACTCAGACTTCAAAGAAAATATCATATTTCACCCAATGGACTTCACAAGAAGAACACGAAGGGAGGCACATGTTGAAAAATACATTGAAAAAATTTGCATGTGAGATATGTGCCAAAGGTGTTCTCTTCTATCTACGTGCATGTGTATAATTTGATGCCTTTATACTGCTTTAGCATTCGCAAAGAGATATATATATTTTAAAGGTGTATCTGAAATTTTCTACGTCAATTTCCCAGACACACGTTATTATAGGAAAAAAGAAAATACGTACGTATACGAGTTAGATATATATTTATGATTAATATGCTCAGCATTAATCTCATATACAACACATTTTTATAGCCTTCTGTCATCAGCAATATGTATTTTTCAAACGGATTATCACACTGAGGGAAAAAATTTAATTAATTGTCAAACTTGTTTCAAGATCTTCTTTAGTTAGCGTGTGTATAAGGTTAAGAAGCTCTTCAAAAATAATCATAAACATAGTTCCCCAATTCTGAAAGCATTTAAACTCCAACCGGTTAGTTACTACACATTGACAAAGTCTTTAAATTTTTTCCCTTCATTTCATTTTTCAACAACACCATTTCTACAATGAGGAACATATCATAATTTTGTACATAAACTCCTCAAAAAAAGTAAACTCTACGGTTGAAAATTTACTAATGAGATTATCTTGATTCCAGAAATGGAAAAACCTTCTCCCAAATAAAGAGATATAACGGCTGGATCCTTTAGGAGAATATTTAAAGTGGATTTTATGCGCTTTGCCGTATATGAATTTACTATTTTAAAAAAATCCAGTGGATGAGAAAAAATATTGTGATTGAATACAAGGTTTGTCCATCCTTTTTTGTTTCAAGTAAGAAACAGGAATGGAATGATAGTGAGAAAAAATTCTAGGGATTCGTCCATGTAAACGGCGTATAAATTAAACTGTGTCAACCCTTTACATGTCCACCGTTATAGTAATAGAGAGCTATACAAGAAAAGGTGAAAAAGTTCAAAGTGTAGACGTGCATGTTTTTGTAAATAGGACCATGAAATGAAAAATAGGGGAGAAAAAACTTGTGTGTCAAAATTCTATGTATGCATTTATTTTTATGTAGACTGATGTGCTGTGTATATAAATCCATGCAGATCATATTGGACATGGGCTAGAAAAGATGGAAAGCTCAATTTTGTGGTTAGCCCCAGTCAGAGAGTAATCAAGCAAGGTTTGTTTGGTTCTTTACCGAATTTAATGTTAATCCAGTTCTCTTCCATTCATTTCCTGTCTCAGGATTCAAAAATACATATGCTGTAGGAGGAGGAGCAGCTGCTGGGTATTGTATATTTGTTGTGATGTAATAATTCCATTATTACGTGCAAACGCATGATTCTCACAAATATTTCCTTCCTCTGTATAATTATCTATACCAGGTGCGATGCTGTGGACAAATCCTTGCTCTTTTTTACTTACTTCATACGTAATTTATTACCTGTAGAATTTTTTTTCCAATGTGTATGTTAGCTATGGAGCGGGTGCTGGTACATATACATTTTGCCCTGTAGGTATTATATAATAATTAAATTGTATAATAATGAAGCTAAATTGATTCCTCCTGTTTGAGACAATAACAATAACAAAACTGGGCTTATCTTGATATTTAATGTGTTGGCTGCGTATTTTTTCACGGCTGAGTAGCTTCCTTGCCTTGTCCTCCTCGAATTTTGTTCATGACTCATTGAAAACACCTGTTGGGTGTATTTTGATAGATTGGGAAAATATCCTCACTCACTCTCTGATATTTTAGCAACTGTAACTTTTCCTGTACAGTAAAGTATGTATATAGGATTTTTGCCGCATCTGTGCTGTAGGTTATATGGTGTGTTAACTATAGGGTTTGTTGGGACTGTACAGTATGATGTTGATGTGGATGTCAAAATTCAAGCTGTATCTGGTCACGCTTAGGATCATTTATTTAGAGTATGTAGGAAGGAATTCATTTTTGTTGATCTTCGTTGTCATGGGATGTGAGTTTTTATGGGGGAAATAGAACATTTGACTCACATTTGTGTCATCTTATTCCCTTGTCCAAAATAACCTTCTTTCGACTTCACCGATGACTACGTTTCAATTCACTTGCTAAAAAAAGCTTGTTTTTTTATTGTATACTTACTCTTAATTTCCGAACTGTGTAGTTTCTATAGCTACTGTGTACTATACCGTTCAATAAGAGGTCTGATTGGTTTTTTTAGTACAAATCAAGCTTTTGATGCTGAATTTTCCATGCTTCATGTTATATTATATTATGAGCACAGAAAAGTAAAATCTGAGCGTAAAAAGGATTTTTATTTGAAAAAAAGTAGGCAAATGTCATTATTAGAATGTTGAATTGGTTACATTTGAGAATTGGAGTCAGTCCTTTTTATTACTCTCACTACATAAAAGTTATAGGGTAGGTTTTAGGAGAACGGAGATTGGGTCGTGCTACTAATCAAATATTGAACAGGAAGTTTCAATTACTTTTTTTCTAGCTTGTGTAACTTTAAAGTGAATTAGTTGGATTCATATGTAGAATTTCCAAGTGAATTAGTGGAATCTCCAAAAATTCTGTGGCAACAATTTTAGTAGTATTGATTTTCTGATGTACAATTTTCCCCTAAATTCTGGTAAGGTGAGGTTTGGACTTGTGCAGATTATTTACAGTGCATCGTCTATGTAACGGAGCCCATGTAGGTATTATAAATCTCACAGTACTAATAAAATATTTCCTTGGCTTAAGTGTAAAATATATTATTTCTAAAAAGAGAAATTGGGAAAAAGCTTGAAAAAGCGCATCAACATTGCATCAGACTATTATTTGGGTGATAATGACCAAATGTAATATTCCTTTAGGCATTAAATCAACTCGCGGTTTCTATGAGAATTTTTCCAAGTAGTGCATTATTGTGTCAAAATCAATATACAAAATTTAAAAGCCAAAATTTCAGAAAAGTATACCATTTACCTAGGTTTGTACAAAGCAAATAAAGCAACCTTTCTTAGGCACCTACTCCCACACTATATTAATTTGAATATTTACTCCACATTTACTAGTAACTCCATGTCCAGTAATGAAAGTAATGGAATTAACTCCTCTCCATTATAATTTTAACGAAAGTTCCAACACATTTTATTCCAGTATTTTAAATACATTCGGTAATAAGAGTGCCTCTTTAAAAACAACACACTGTACACAAACTGTACTGAGAGCTACCAAAATACATACACGTGGATTTGTGTATGAATAAATTCCAAATAAATTCCTATGTATTATAATCTCACAAAATGTAATCTGCAAAAAAGTTGAACAAGGATGAACATGGATTTTATTTCCAAGAAATTAATTATGTACTCTAATCTTTGTTATTTGATTTAGCGAGATATGAAGGTACTTTATACGCACAACAAGGCAAATATGCATGTATTAGGACATGAATAATTTTAAAGTGATTAGTGATGAATCCTTTAGTAATTTCTGACTAAAAATCATCTGAAATCTTTTACATCATACTATTTACAATATTACATGATGTTAACTGCTCCTGCAAAAGCAATGTAATGGAATAACATTTAAAGAATCTAAAAAATATGATTATGACTCCACACGAAACTCTAATAGTAGTTTGTTCCCATTAACATATTAGCAATTGTAAAATTATTCTCAAATCAATTCATGTTTAACATTGACTAAGACATTAGTGAAGACGTGCTTAAGCCCAGTATAGAATATACTCTCCACTCGCCTTGTAATTTTCTGAATTGAAGTCGAGGTTTCTACCCTCTGTCATGCTTGAAATTCTTTAAGGCGTAAAAATTCCTACTACTCTGACCATTTAGCTACAAAAGTATATTTACCCTTTGCTTTCGAGCCTTCTTGTTAAAACCAACAAGATTAATTTAGCCCCCCTCTCCGTAGGGAAAAAAGTTTACATAAAAATTCTCTAAAAGACACTTGATACATAAATTTAAGCTGGACGTAGGATAGTATAGTTTAGTAATGATCATTACCTTTAAAAACCTTTCCTTTCCTTCGGGTAACAATATGTAATAAGATTTTCGTGAAAAATTTCATTAATTTTTTTTCACACCTGTTCTATTACGTATATATATATATATATGCGTAATACGTATGTAATATAATGAATGAACCATCCGTCAATTCCTACGACCACATAAAATTCCAAAATATATGTTCAGTCATCACGCGAAAAATATATGTCACTCATTAATGCTCATATATGCTACTCTAAAAGCTCCAATAAATAATTGCATGGCCTCGGAAGGCATAAGACTAATGCATGACAATGGTAATTTGATGAGAGTAAAAAATACCGATAAATGCATTTTATCAGGTATTAACACCACAACGGGTCAAGGGATCTATTTATTTTCTTATTATGTATAGATAAAAAAACTCCTACCTCTCTAAATTCTTTCTTCCCATTAAAAATACGTAGCAAGATTGATTTTAGAAAAATCATCCCAAATCCAACCTTTTCCTTTCACGGCTTTTTGAGCATGACATTTAAAATGCATATGTTTTTCCATTTTTTAACATTCATATATCCTCAAAATCCGTCGTTATTTTAACACAAATCCTCAATAATTTCTCTTTCATCCTCATCAGACATCATAAAAAATCTAGGCTATACAGTTTATATGCCCCAACTAAATGAAGCGTTAATAATAAGGCAGATTTGCTATGTAGTTTAAAACTATTGAAATTTTAGTCTCTTACTTTTGTTGAGCACATAATAATTATATGTAGGGTGGATTTTAGACAGTAGGGAGAACTCACAGAAAGGCGCAGTAAAACTTTTACTGTTACTCGGGTAAATAATTTCGGCTAAAAATATGTTGCTTTTAATTCTTTAAAAGGTACAAGCTATTTTGTTACACTTGCCCACATGAAATGAGTGTCAGAGAAAAATTCCGCTCCGTGGTTTATCAGGACAATCATCCATTATATTCTTGGGAATGACAACTGATAAGCTACTGAAGGATGAAGCAAACTCCGTATCTCGTCAAGTGTTCAAAAGTAATAAATCATGTATTTATTTGACTGGAGTGAGGAAATACCTAAAAGCTCATTGGGTTCTCATATGGCTTTACCTTTTCCGACTAAAAACGATAAAAATCAAAGAGTTGAGAAATGATGGGTTATTTTATGGAAAGGTAAAATATTTTTTGAAAGTTCCTACTCCTTGGAATTTAATAGCCTCATTCTGGAATGAACTTGGACCTCAAAAATGCATTTACAAAAAATATCACCTCAATTGTACTCTCTTAATATTATTGACAGATATGTTGTAATTTTTGAAAGGATTTTTTCACACCTATAAATTCAAGCTAGAAAAATATGTTGGCAATAATTGTAAAGTAAAAAACAAACATTTTGTTTTATCATGACACTTGTATAAAAGCGTGGACAGGTGGACGTCAGAAAGTGTTGGAAAAAACCTGGGGGAGAAACCCAGACTATTTTAATTAAGACCACTCAGGGCGTTTTTATGCATCCATACTTTACTGAGGCTTCTGAGCTTGCCCACGTATAGCTACAACATAGAATTTTTACCCAAAGTACCCTGTGTCTCGATAAAGGTAGTTAAATATTTATGGTCGTGTTTTACGTGATTAAAAATACTTGTGAGGATAATTTATTGACATATTATGACGCAATCTATGGAATTTTCCCTTGCTATGTACGAGTACCAACTCGTATACGAAACCTAATTGACATCTTTGAATTCCATCCTTTTTTCATGACTCCCCAGTGTCTTAATTAACTCGGGAAATTCACAAGTATTATTGTTACCCCTTGTCAGGTGTAACCTATAGACATAGTTGGAGTAGTAACTAAAATGATGTGGTAAGAAATATCCCAAATAGTAATCCACGAGCTTTATTATTATTACATGATCTTTACTTTCTTTTATAGAGCTTCAGCTTTTATACAACATTCCTCCAAACAATAGTAATAATAATCATAATAACAATCATAATAATCATGCCCCTTGCTTCCAGCATGAACACGGACTAAAATTTGTTACAGTAATTTCTCTATGGCTCTACAACTTTAAATCAAGTGCTAAAAGTTGATGGCTTTTGTGAGATAAACAAATAATTGGGAATGTGCTTGCTGCAGGAAATAGGCTATTTGTACTATACCGACACAAAAAAATCTCTGCTTCTGTATATTATGGAGATTGCATTCGTGACAACTATTGTGAATAATTATTATGCAGAAAATATACGAGAGAGGCACTTCTCACAATGCAATGAGAGTTCCCAGTAATGACCATTATTGCATTGCCGTCATCGGAAATGTATGGGTACGAGTACATAATTGAACGGATATTATTATTATCATTTCACCTTCCAGTTTTAACTATAGATTTCTACCTGCTAATACACATTACAAAATATACAATATATTGAGCTCTGTTACCATATTGCCGTTCCCTTCATTATACCTTATATGTACATAATAGGTATTATTTTTCCTCTCAAAAGTCTATACCTACAGAGTGTGTGTACAAATGTACTTGTAAATTGTACGGTACAATTTGTATACCCTAACTATTGATTCTTATTGGAGAGTCAAAATCAGGGCTAAGCCTACAACAATAACTATACGCTGGGAATTTTAGATGTTTTATTTAAAGACAGGCGGCGCATTAAATCAGTGGACAATACACCTGTTGTCCCGATAAGCAGTAAATATTTGAGCATGGACTTAGTCCAGTGCAAAGATGCATGTAAAAACGTTTCTGTTCCAAGTAAACGTGTGCTGCACTATAATAAATATATATAGGTAGGGAGGTAGGAGTAGTAGAAGAAGTTAGCAAATGAAGGTATAGTTATTAAAGTAAAGTAGACCTAGAAAAATGTTTCGTATGCCAGAAAGAACTTGACGTTGTATTTACTTTTGAGTTTGATGGTAGTGTAATGTAGTTGGAGTTGTAGGCTCTCAAATGCCTTTTGTTAGTTTACATGGTATGGTTTTTAAGTTTCAGCTACTTGAATGTTATATGGGAGCTTGTAGGTTATAGTGTATGTGAAGGTATGGGCCACTATGTGATAGTGGAGATTGAACAGGAGGATGGTTCCACTACCCTCTTGACTCATTCTGTGGTGGCAAAAGTTTTCCTCTCAGTTGCGAGGACTACACTTGGCTTGACTCTGCCATAGAGCTTCAGAGTCCCCATGAACGTACACACTGTGTGAGACTCTGCGTCCTCCTCAGCAACAAATGATTGTGAGAGACGAAATATCAGAGTTTTGTTATAGTTTTTAGCCGTGCCGGGGACTCAGTTTGGGTTGAGAACTCATAGGAATCACTATATAGCCATAGCAATTATTATTCTAATATTACTCAATTTTTAAACCTCGGTCGTTTAATAGTTTGGTAATAGTAAAAATAGAAAAATTGTTGAAAATTTTTACAAGTATTTTCCCTTTTTTCTCTCTCTCTCTCTCTCTCTCTCTCTCTCTTGTGGGGTGACTATGGTAATTTAGAAGAAGGTCCGAAGATCATGTGGGGGTGAAACGGAGAAAATTTTTTTTTGTGGCTTTGGAGAATTGTGCGATGGAATATTTGGATGGGAAGGATATTGGTAGTGGCGGAGAAAGGAGAGTCTCAGGATCAGGAAGCTTTATTAGAGAAGAAAAAGAAGAGGAGGATGGGAGGAAAAGTATTTTTTCCACCTCGTGCCGAGTCTCACATTTTCGGACACATTTGTTACTTTCTCTAGTACTTACTATTTTAATTTATCCAAAGTCACCAGTCCAGTGCTCATCCACACCGGCCCATAATGTGGATAAACGAAGTGGTGGTGGTGTGAGTAGTAGCAGTAGCAGTAGTGACTATAGTGCCAGTGCTACAAATAATAATGGGAATGGCGGGACATCTTCTTCTAGTGTGAGCCATCCCGTGGTTCCTGGAGCCTCCGTTCACCTTTTCCCCCGCTACGGTTATCTAAGTTTGAGTATGAGAGTAGTTCCTAGAAATGATTCCTTAAATTGGATTTTCCTTGAGCCCTCCAAAGATGTTTTTCTTCCGGGAACAACCAAGATCCAAGAGCAGTCTTTCACTACCTCGGACAATAGTTTACCCCTTCACAATGAATTTCACATTGACCTCTGTGAGGATGCTCAACAGTTAATCCAAGCCTACTTTCGTCGTTTTATTATTGAAGGACTTGATAAGCCATGGCATGCATTTGCGGGAGGCTGGAGAACTCCAAGTTTGGCTAAATTTTTCGGCATTGATCCCGTGTTTATCAAAGGTGACTTTCGTTACATGCTCGTCCGTGTTCTAATGGTACGAAAGGCGGGGAGAATCGCTCCCCTCCCAAATATCACCGTTACTCCAGAATTACAAGAATTTCTCAATGACTTCCGAAGTAAAGACTATCAATCTTCATTCAATTTCTTCAATGAAGTCGGAACTCACTACATCAGTTCATTCCTCACGGGAAATTCCATTTATCAGGTAATTACATTTGATTGAATTACAAATCTAGAATAATTATTTTATTTCCCTATCAATTTTTATCTTATAAAATGTCATTCATATCCACCACGGAAAGTGAACCTTTTTTTCAATATACGTAACGCCATAGAAATTGAAAATTAAGAGGAGCACCCACTCTTTAAAAATGTTAATTACGGGGAATGAGGAGGGTTCAGCCTATAATTAGAAACATGTTTGTGCGTCAGTAACGTAACACCCTGATCATTAAGAAAAAGTCAATCCTCTCTCTCTCTTTCTACCTCACAGTCTGTCTCTTCTTGTTTTTGTCTCTGTGCCTCCGCTTCTTGTTTTTTCTTATTTCTACACGCTCACGAATCATAGAGACACACCGACTCTAAACAGTTCTCTTCATCATTAATGAATGAATAATTAAGTAGCGAGGAGCATTTGATTCAGAGACGAGATACACACATGTATTTACTACGAAGGAAGGAGTTCATGTTAGAATGAGTGATTCTTGAAAAAGTTTCTCTCTCGATATTCTTTTTTCTTCTCTCTCTCTCTCTCTCTCTCTCTCTCTCTCTCTCTCTCTCTCTCCACCACTACAGTCACATTGTCTGAAGTTGAAAAAACTATGTTTACAATGTAATGCTAAAGGATTTCAAACGTGCTTTTTAAACTATAGCATCTAGAGCAAATAAGTATATAGGCAGGCATTGAACAATGTGGGAGAATGTGAATGAATTATATGTAAAGTGCAATCCTCATCGTATGCCTTTACAAAAGCATAAAAAGTTTGTAGTGGAGCATTTAAAAGACGTCGTAGAAATTCAAGGGGGCAAGTAAAAAAAACAGTTTTCTATTTTTACCAATTTTCAATTTTTACAATGCTCAGGGCAAAAAAAATTTACCATTCGGTAATTTGAGCTTTTAGTACAAGAGCAAGAGCTATAACATCAATAATAACAAATGTACATTTCTACTTAGGTTTAGAGAGAAATATTTCTATTTGCTTTTGTAAGGCATAAGAGACTACTTAAAGACTCATATTATCATATATTTGAAAAATGTTTCTGCATTGACATTCCTTTAATCCAAAGTATTCCCAAGTGTAAGGTGGGAAAACTTTTTTCTCGTCTTACAAGGATTTTAGGAACCGCCGCTATACGTTTACATAGAAAATCCATTCTCAAGTCCTTCAAAAATTTACACGTGGAGATTTAGTACGTGTGTATCTGTGTACATGTAGATATAGTCTCCATGCCTAGGACTAGGACACAATTTACAGTTTTCTGGGGAAAGGGAAAAGTTGATTGGTTCCATATTTCCGTTTCTTACCCTTCATATATGCTATGCTGTAGCTTTGAACTGAGGATTTGTAAATCCGTACGTTTATATTATTCCTGTAGATATGTGTGTATATTGAATATATGTGACGTGTGGGTCCCCTTATAATAGAATGACAGGGGAAAAAAATTTGGAAAAAATTAAAGGCTTAAACATGTATGTGTACTTTATATGTGTGATATATAGATGAAGTATGAACAGGTATAAAGGCTCCTACGTATATTACATACACACAAGTGAATGGCACGTTATTCCTGCTTTCCCCTTTTTCTCAACTCCAGTGCAACAAAAACAGACTCTATTTTTGGCTATTTTCCCTCCCTTCATTCACCAAACTTTAAATCACACAAATGAAGCTCCACGAAGCTTTTCAACCATGTGGTGCCTTATTTTGTTTTCTTATTGTAGAGACATAATAATTATTATCCCTTCCACCTTTTATGTATTATTATTCATGTCCATCCATTTACAATAGAGAAATATTCTAGGATGTAGGATTATGGACAAGCTATAGAGCTAAGAATTTGTTAGATTTTATTCCGGACTTTGAAAGTTGTATGATAACCATGAAAATTATAAATAGAATGGGAAAAGTATAATTTCCTTAGCAATGTACATATCGTCGGGTAAAGTCCAAAAGGCGCTATAATTTTCGTAACGTTATGGGAAAAACAAAATTATAGCGCCTT